>SNQJ01S0012314.1:45207-72145 GCA_010110895.2 Picea sitchensis
TATTTAAAACATGTAAGGGGATCTAGGAACACCTAGGAGGAAATTTAGGAGCAACTCTAGGTGGGTGAGGGAAATGAGTCAATTAATAATTTAAAGAAAATAATTATTGGAGGAAAGAGGGGGATGGATGACACTTGTGCGAATTAGAATATTTAGAATATTTTTATTAAAACTTAATTTAAAAGTGATTTAGGGAAAGTGTGAGGTTTGGACAACTCTATAAAAGAAAGGGAAGATGAGGAAGAAAGGGATCGGTTGTTAGCGTAATGTTACGCTGTCGGATTTGTGACTTGACTGGTTGCTTGTGAGGAGTTGGGATTTCTCAACTCAGATAGGAGTGGTAGCTCGGCCTTGCGAGGCGAGCTGGGAAGCTAGACGTACCATCTGGATAGTGTGTGGCCCCTTTGCGGCTCGGGGGGCTAAGGGGGAAGCAGGGTACCCCTAGCGATTGGCTGGGAGGTACCGATGTAGTCTCGGCGGTCGAAAACGGTATGCTCATGTTTTCACTAGAGTAGAATGCATAGTTATTTACTTCGGCAGTCATGATTGTATTGTTGTAAAAATATTAAATCAGCTGTCGTAATTCGATAAGGGATGGAACTGGAATAAATTATACTTCATCTATTACACTGTATCATTAAAATAGCTACCGCTGTGGTTGTCCTTGTCAGTTGGTTGGTCTTGCACCTTGCTACGTTGATTTCCTCCGAGGTAGTCTTTCTTCACGTAGCAAAACCGCTCTAATTTACTGTGTTCAGTCTCTGCGTTTGCTTGGGCTTCCATTGATATTTTTGCCTTTGCGTTAGTTGTGTTGAAGGAAAACACCCTCTGCATTTCCACACACATCACCTCGTATTTACCCTACTGTAAATCATTATTTCGATGGAAGGATTTCCTTCTGCTCTTAACCCTTCCAACCACGAGTTGCCTCTGTATTTCACTGGCCGATGGATTTTTTTTATGCCACGAATTGTTACTGATCCATTGACTTGCTGCGATTTGTTAATGTTCCAATGGCAGCGGTAACACTACGGTTTACTTAACTTTATTTTTGCAACTGTGGTGAAACTTATTAAAGAATGCGGGTTCTGGATACGTCGTCTGCCATAAATAAGAATGGTATATCTAATTTGTAGTTGATTATCTCGGGTGATTCATAAGTTTGAATAATCTGAATCCTGTAGTGGGCAAGGTTCAAAATGTAATCCTTGGTGCATTAACTGTGTTTCTACCATGCAACGCGTGAGTTCACTGTGTTGTTAAACGGTGCATTGATAGTGTTTTGTTGCACAAACGCGTGGCCCTGACGGTGGTTGGGTATCGCCTTAGCGACTCGTTGTGAGCTTTGTTCCTCAGCGATTAAAATGTAGACTTTTCCTTGTCACCAGCTGCGTCTTAATTTGAATTTACCTTTACCTGAACCTTACACACAGATTCTACTCCCTGGAATTCGGTTACTGCCACCTAGATTGTTTTTGCCTTGGATTAATTACTTCCTCACCAGGAAATGAATGTGTGATGCTCCTCTCTACCATGATTCATCCATTGAAGCGTGGTTGGGTTGTTGATTAAAAGACCCCCGTTGGGCCCTTAGTGTAGCCTGGATAGGCGGATTTGTGGCACTGCAATTTGCCCATGATGTCTCCACGTCTCACTGAACCGGACGAAAAACCCCACCTTGTGTGTTTTGCCTTTAGGGCGATTTATTGCTCTTTCCTTTTTAAACCCGAGATTGATTGCTCAAACAGCGCATGGTGGCAGTAACAGGCGTTGGGCGTTTTAGCTAGGGACAACTTAAAATAACATATTGACCTCAAGACAACGCACCAGCTCTGCGTCAGTTAGTTGTTGATCCTATTTTTTTTCTACTTGCCCAATGGTGTTTTACTTACATTTTTCATATAAATTCAAGTGGAGAAACATTGGGAATCTTGTTCCTATGGGAATAATTACGTGAACTTAATGGATATCTTCCCAGAAAAAAAAAAAATAGAGTTCATATCGGCATTCGAGGCATAGTAGTAAGTTAAACAGTTCAGTGCCCTATTGGAATTTGGTTAGTCAATTTTAATTCTGTTGAAACCAGAAGAAAAATATTCTTACGGTTAGTTAGTTTTACTCTTGAAACTAGAAGTAATAAATTTTATGGTTAAGCAAGTGTAATTTCGTTGAAATCAGAAGTACTAAAATCTTGTTAACAACTAGAAAGTGATTTACGAGTTGTGAATTGAATTGAATTGAATCCAATTTGTTTCCTTATGATTGGGAATTTGGAATATGGTTAGTCAATTTTGATTTGTTAAAACCAGAAGTAATAAACTCTTGTGAACAACTAAAACCTGATTGTGAGTTGTGAATTGGGTTGAATCCAATTTTCTATTCTAGTAATTGGAATTAGGTGTTGAATGATTTAATCTTATTATGTTGTAAAATAAAATTTGATGACCAATTATACCTTGTAAGAGAAAATAAATTTTCAATGTAAAAAAATGAAATTTGCAACTTATTGGTTATTCTATTGCATAAATTGTGACAGTTATGGATATCATCAGAGTTATTATGATTTGTAAAGAGATGGTTGCTCTAATGTATTATTATGGGAACACGTAAATATTAGGCCACGGTAATAGATGGCTCTTGCATTATAAGATAGAATGTAATGTCAGTGATATAAAAAGGGTAATGCTATTGTTAGCCTAATGCAATGTTATCAACCCCAAAAGGTAAGTAAGGATATTGTTATTTAGTAAAAATGTTCCTGAAATTTTATTGTTGTTATGAATAACATAAATGGGTATCGTAAGGAGCAATGCATTATGACTTAAATGAATGGTGTTATCATTTTATGGCAATGATATTGTAGATTTATTGTTGGGATAACACATAAGATGTAAGGTGATGGTTAATTTTGCAAGTTAATGGGATATAGACGTAATATGTTTATTATTCCATGGCAGCGTTATTGAAATTTGATTGTTATTGACCAACCTTTTGGTGTAATGTCCTCGAATTTAAGTACAATAAATTATTCTGAGTTAGCAGATGAGGGTGGTTGTTCATTTTAATTAATGTCGTACTTGATTGGTAAACCTTTCGTGTGCTTGGTCTGCTTGTCGGGCGGAATGTAGACACCTCCATGTTCCTCAGAACAGTCGCCAGCCCTGAGACCTTAAATGGTTAAAATCTATGGGAACCTGGACTTGAGCGTTGATTATGTGTCTTGGAGGTCCTAACCATTGCAGGGTAGGATGGGCGGGAAGTTAGTCTTTTTATGGTCGATTGATTGTCGTTTAATGCTTGCAGTTACTTGTTGTGCGCCCTATGTCGTCTTGTTGTGTTCATCGTTGATGCGTCATGTTAGTCGTCAGGTGGCGACGTAGAGTCTAATGTGTTTGTTTCCCTTGTACACGCGCGCACACACTTTTAAAAACAAAAACAAAAACAAAAACAAAAATTCTCACTTGTGATAAGAGGTTGTCGTCGTAACGAGGGGGTTCGTTACAATTTGTGGTGATTCAATGGTAGTAATAAGAGATGCAATTCAAAAGAATATAATGGGGGGGGACCTATACAAAGGAGTAATGTTACAGGTTCTAGACATTCTCAAAAAACTGAACACAACAAAACTCTTCCACATCAAAAGAGATCACAATGAAGAAGCAGACAAAAATGCAAAAAAGGGGGTTAACTTAATTAGAGGTCAAATGGAAATTAATGGAGTGTTAGTGACTAATCGTATCCCATGACATATGTGAAGCAACGTGGCAGAGGAAACATCATTGGGAGTGGTGTAGCGCTCTTATCACACCCCTTGCCTTTAAAGCCTAGTTATGAAAATAATTCCCCATGCATGTGTGAAACTCTGTTATTTGTGAGTTGGAGAATGGAGAACACATCAGGTTCGATGCTTTGGTTTCGGAGGCTCGGCCTAGGTTGCAGGTCTGATTCAAGCGACTTCCCTTCTTCAGATCCGACTCTTCTCTTCGATCAGTGTCCGTTAATATCCAGGTACATACAAGTTATCCATGCGAAGGTTATTGAAACTTTGTTCAAGAAGCTCTTGGACTTGGAAAGCAATAGATTTCTTAGATGTGATTTTTATTATTTGTTGAATCCCTCTTAACTTATTTTTTCTCCCTCTCCTGCGTTTTCTCTCCCTCTGCTTTCATTTCCCCTTTCTGGGTTCGTGTCTAGTTTCTTTAGAGATTTCTCTCTATCAAGCTTCCCTAACCCTCTTGTGTATCCCTCTCCTTACATCCCTCCCGACTTTTCCCCCTTCCCTATTAACCCAACCCATTTCTCATTGTTCCCTCCTAACGTTGTCCTTGATCTCATTCTCCTTGAATCTTCAATTTCCTCCTGGTTTATTTTGACACCAATTCACAATTCCTCTCACTTTTGCGGCCTCCTTAGAATCGTTCCATGTAATTGTCAATCCTTTGTGTTACTCATATTGGGAACTCTTATTTCCGTTGATCCTTTAGAGAACTTGCTACAGTGTGATTCCATCATACATATTACAGATAATAGAATAGTGAGTTTGGGCATTTCCATTTTAATGGATCCTTTTTGGGTCGAGGTTAAATGATGCTTGAAGCGTTTTGAGGTAATCTTGGAAGGAATACAAGCACAGTACATTGAGAATGCAGAGAGAATAAGCAATATGGAAAATATTGTGTCGCTTCTCCTTAACATAATAGAAAACATTATTCAGGAGCAACAACGTTCAAGTGCAATGGAACAAACAATGTTAATGATGATATAGAAAACAGAGAAATTAGAATAGGAAGTACGATGACTTCAGGAACATGAAATTGAAAGACAAAGAATTCAAGAATTGGAAACAACAGTAACAATGTTTATGTAAAGATTAAACATGGTGGAACATGAATGAAATTATTTCAGAGATAGAGCAGGTGAAGCACAAAGAGGACATGAAGCAGTACCAATGGAAATAGAAGGAAATATACAAGGAACAGCTGGAAGACAGGATGGGTAGTTAGAAAATGTAGCTTAATGCAGTATTTCAAATGCATATTTTTATTAGGATAGTATATAAGAATATATGGCAGTTTCACTGCTCGAAATTATAAGTCTCTATTTGTTTTTTTATATCAGCGAGAATACAGCATTGTGCTTTATTTCTCTCAAGACTTATTTTGTGAATTTTGATTGTTGCTTTGCCTATGGCACAACCCTTATTCGGTTCTTGTTAAAAATAAATTTATACACTATTTGTGTCTTTTCTCTACGTGGATTCAAAGCTTGATAATGTTGTTGCATTGTGCCCATATGCCAAATGGAAGACATTATTGACCTTAATATGAAAATTTTTAAGCTTATCTTTCTCCAATAATATGAAAAAATTCTAATGACAGGTAATGTTATGCATTGGCATATGGATGGTGAAATAAAAAGAGCCACAAAGACAAAAACAAATGTTACACTCACAAGATGAAAATACTCATAAGTTGGAATATATCTATGTGTTTCCCCTTAAGAGGTCACAAGTTCAAATCCAAAGGGGGGTAGGGTATGTATACCTTCGTAGACTTTACCAGTCAAATCATTGGGCGAAGAGGGGTCCCTTGTCCCACAAACAAGGGGGTCTCATAAACCAATTTAGTGTGGTGGCTTGGCCGTGACCTTAAAAATAGATTATTATTATTATTATTGTACATTTTCATTTTATTTTATTTTATTGAAAAGGCACTAGTATAACAAATATCTACATGCTATAACAATTATTTGTATACTTCTTCCCATATTATAAATATCCATCTTTGTTTACAAATAAAAACTTTTATATTATTTTTACAAATAAAAACAACATACTCAATTTTATATTCTAGAGTTTGTAATTAATTGTTATTGATTTTAATTAAGAAACATTAAGATGAAATTCACATTGATATAATTACACTATTTTCTTATTTTTAGCTTTGTTTTAAAATAGTTTCTAAATTTTTTAACCCCATATTTCCGTGATAATATGAAAAAAATCTATTAACCCATAATGCTTTGCATTTGGCATATGGATAGTGAAATAAAAAGAGTCACAAAGACGAATATTGCACATACAAAATAAAAATATAAAATTAAGATAAATTTATATATTGTAAATTTTTATTTTACTTCTTTCCTTATTATAAATCTTTATCTTTATTAGTAAAGCAGATTGTGTCGACCTTATTCTCACTGATATAGCCATCAATCTTCTTCTTTATGCCGATGATATCGTTCTTATGGCAAGGAGTCTCCATGATCTTGAAAACCAACTAAGAATCCTCAAGGATTTTTGCTCCAATATGGGTATCACTGTTAATACTGATAAGACTAAAGTCATGATTATTAAATCCAATAAGATCCCTTATGATACCTTTGTATATGACAACAACAACTTGGAGGAAGTGAATTCATACAAATATCTTGGAATTGATATTCACCACAAGCTTAATTGGAGTTATAGCATTGAGAAAAGGATTATTGGGGGATGGAAAGCTTATTATGGCCTTGAAAACAATTGTAAATCAACTAAACTTTGGAGTTGGGATAAGAAGAAACTCTTCTTTGAGACTCTTGTTACACCTGTTATTCTTTATGGATGTGAAGTCTGGGGTTGTGGTATCTCTCGTGAATCCTGGAGAAAGATAGAGCAAATACAAAAGAATTTTATAACCTATAATCTCAAAATTAAAGGAAATACGTCATATCCCATCCTCCTCGTAAAAACTAGCCTCTCCCCTATTGAGAGCATGGCTATGACTAGATACCTAATGTATAAGAATAAATTAAACAACATGGAAGACAAGAGGCTACCTAAAATTGCTTCCAAATCAAGTCATAACCACCATCGACTCAAGCAAGGATGGCATAAAGACACCCGATCTTGGGCTAAACTAAACTATTGGTGATCTTGGGCTAAACTATTGGGGAATCATGGAAGAAACCATTTTGCAAAATAAAGATACTATTAAAAAAAACGTCAAATCAAAATTTAAGGAAAAAATGTGGTGTGATAAAGAGAGGAAAAAAGAAAATTAAGGTATTGTAAAGATATAATCAACCCTAATCTAGAAGATCAAAATTATCTATATGTTTTGTCAAGTGTAAAGAAAAAAATAAGCATTGCTCAGATAAGAACAAATTCTCACAAGCTCCATAGTGAAACTGGACGTTGGTCAATTCCTAAAATGCCATGGGATGAAAGAGTATATGTCACCTTTGTGACACTAAGAAGGTTGAAGATGAAAAACATTTTTTCTTAGATTGTCTAGCCTATACCCATATTAGATCTCATTTTCAAAATATTGATCACACTACCAATCTTCCTAATCTCTTAAATCAACAAAAGTATGGTGATCTTGGAAAGTTTCTCTTAATGCTTTTCGAACACAGAAACAAAATTCTAAAAAATCACAAGTAATCACTTACCCTCTTAAGGTCCGATAGACCAATTAGATCTTAGTGGACATTAATCATCATCATCATCATCATCATTGAGAAAGTTGATCTTCTCCAAATATATAATAAAAAAATAAAAAAAATACTTCCTAAAAAAAAAAAATTATTAAAAACATTTTGTAATGAATTTATTCAATTTGTAATTAATAATTATAAAATTTTAAAAAAATATTAAATAACCAAAATAACCCAAACTTACTAATCTAGAAATTATAACTATTATCCTGAGAAAGTTGATCTTCTCGAACAATTTTCTAGTGGAAAAAAAAGAGTCTCAATTTCACATGAAATAAAATGCTGCTGTGGATGGTCATGGTCATATAAATAAATATCGAGCATGCCCTTCACCACACCAACTCAAAACCATTGGAAATAAAAATCAGGGACTTGTTCTCGAAACAATGTACTTATAATTAACAAAGACTGACACATGATATGAACTGGGCTTTGTGGATTGGGAACGTATAGTTGGATTTTGATGGAATGTCTGCAATCCTATTTAGCTGAGAAATAAACGAAAGTCAACTCATAAATAAATTATTCTTTGAATACGAATTCCAAAGAAAGAAAGGAAAGAACGCTTAGTTTAAGGCACGATTGCGCATCAGCGTTCAGATATTCGACCATGAAGATATGCATAATTATGGTGTATAATTAATTAGAATATATACACAAATATCATCTGGGTTTAAGTTTAATAATCCGTCTTCCAGGTGCTGCAAATGCATTGGTTGCATGCGTCCAGATAAAAGCGAATACAGCTAATTGAAAATTGGGAATCACGCCTCAGCTGTCAATGCAGGAGTCCGAGGACATGAATATCAGCAGTAAAATACAAATTTTGAACTCCAAATATACATCGTAAACCTAATAATCTATCAGGGTAGGATGGCTTAAAATATTCAGTTTGAATGATCAAATATGAAAGAAACTTTATTATATTTTGAGGTTTTAAATATATATATATATATGAGAGATATGTAATGTGATATTATTTTAAATTGAATATAAATATGATATGTAATGTGATATTATTTTAAATTGAATATAAATATACAGATATATATAAATGAAATATGTAATGTAATATTATGTTAAATGGTAAAATTGAAAACAATAAAAAATAATATGATAAATCATAAGATATATAGAAATGTTTAAAAATGAATATTAATAATACATTATATAAATTCATTTATTTGTATTTCTAATCTGTCTACAACCTATCTTTTGCAAAGTTACCTTTAATCAGAACAATGCAAAATAACCCATTCACATAAACTTCATGTATTGTCGTTGTTGAATGGCCCATGTCCTTTCACATTCACAAAACCTTCGTGAACTTTACCCTTATTGAATGGTCCACATTCTATCGTTTCTAACTGCATATATGTCATTGTCATGCTTTCTTTATATTCATAAATACTTATTTTCACATGTAGATAAGCATGGTGGCAACATACTAATAGAACTTTTGTCATTACCAAACATATTCAATAAAAAAATTGTCATTACCAAAAATATTCAATAAAAAATCACAAGGACGGAGTTACCACTTATAAACATTAATACATATAGAAATGTGTGGATATAAATTATATACGTCAGGATAAATATAGAAGGAATCCCCATATATTCCAAGAGAGTGGCAAGTGCGTGCCTTGATCGGGAAATGGTGGGGGACAAACCCAGTGAACATAACGATCGAACTGTCGTATGTATCGTTGCATTCTCCAAGTATATTGGAGGTGCGTTTATCCATTGAAAATAATTATTTAAAGGCGGTGCTGGCCGGCTGCAGCAACAGACACCACTCTCTCTGCGGGCATATCCGGCAAAGCCTGTTCAACAAACAGACAAAGCAGTCATCATCTGGACCAGCTTTTTAAGAGGGCATTGCGACATATGGGCCCCTAGCATAAATGTAAGCCACAATAAAGAAAGACGTTTAGATAATACTTTAACAAGCTATCCAATATTTCCCATCTGCGACCTGCCAGATCCCTTGAGATCTTTCGTAAAGCTACGTTACGGCCTACGTGGTCTTCGTTCGTTTACAACCAATCTAGAAAATTTATAGAGCAACTTGAACCACACAGCGGCGTGAAAAGACAGGTCAATGCCAACCCCACGGGGCAGCGGAGGTCCCAGAAGGAATTCAACATATTGGGTTGCTCTGATATTCTGTACCACTGTTTTCCTTCTAATGCAGTAGAATTCAACAATATTTCTTCCAATCATAATTCTAAGCACCGCACTTAAATTCCACCTTCTGCACCTATATTCGCAAACATGTAGCCAATGAGCATTTGGAACATTTGGGTGTTTTGATGTACGAAAATTTTAAAGCAAAGATGCTGCCCAAATTGTTCAAGCAGCAACCAAAGCACAAGGCCGGGATGTGTAAAAGGAATAACACAGTCTTACCATATATAACACTATTCCCTCCAAAAAGCTTCATAAAAGGAATCCTAGCACCTCACTTCTTTCAGTGGAACTGGTAAGTGAAATGAAAACCTTAAGAGAAGTTTGTTCAATCCTTAACAGGGGATTAAAACACGAGAGTGACCTTGTTCAAAATGGTGAGAAAACAAAAAAAAATGATTCAAGGTATCTTTCACTAGAAGGAAACAAATGATGTAGTGTCCCTTTCACGGAACAAGTAATCAATTTTCATTGAGATTTGTAGTTAAAATTCCTAAACCAGTAGCATCAATAGTGTTTCCATTCCATTCTGATTTTAAAAAGTCTTTGACAACATCAAAAACAATTGAAAATACTTATAAGATGTGACAAATAAGTTGCACAACAAGAATGTAGACCCCCAAAAGAGGAAAGACCAAGTGACCATATCAATGGCAAGTGCATTTCAGATCTGGACACGATATTCTTACCATCAAACTTTTATATAAAAACAATACAATGTACACCGCCTGTTGTAGTGGAACATATATGTAAATCCGATAAAGACAATAAAGGCATCTGTTATGTGCACTGAACAACTTTTGCTAATATAATGTATTTATTCTATCTAAACGAACTTATACACGCATCACAGTCGGTGATTTAGTTGAAGAATATGCACCTCTGTCACCATAAGTACAAATGCAAATTGCTAAAATAAGCATGAACAAATAAGTAACAGTGACATTAAATCATTTTTGAATTGCCACCAAAACTGAGTTAAACAAAATTGAATATGCCAAATTCATAATAACATGATGATTGAGAATGCAAACTTGAGTTCTACAAAGTTGTATATGCCAAATTAGAATGCAAACACTCAGCAAAAACAAGAGGATATTATGTCAAAAACAGAGGAATACAACTAAGAAATGAAAGTCTGAGCAAGCTAACATTTAAAAATCGTTTGCGCAGCAACAGCTATATTTTAATTGCAAAGTAGAGTGATATGAAAAAATAAATCTACATAAAATAAGATTAAGTAATCTCTATGAGATGAGAATGGAGGAACACATATAACAATAAAGAAAAATAAAATATGTATTAACAACACATCTTAGCAGTAAACAATCAAAAACCATTCCCTGTTTTTTAATGTCAGGATCAACAAAAGAACATTAATTAGCAGTAAACAATCAAAAACCATTCCCTGTTTTTTAATGTCAGGATCAACAAAAGAACAATAATTAGCAGTAAACAATCAAAAACCATTCCCTGTTTTTTAATGTCAGGATCAACAAAAGAACAATAATCCATGCCACTTTCCAAAGTAGATTTTGAAAACTAATCGGAGCATATACACAGGAATGAGAAATGAGCTCAAGCGAACCAGTAACCACTTACTCAGAATGAAATGGTCTTGATCCAGTTTCTAGAAGATGATTAAAACTCTAATGCTAAATGCAATTCTATTTACTGTGCTTAAGTTGACATAGCTTCCTTGACCAAAGGCAAGGCAAGGCATGGGGAAATGATGACCCAAAAAATACATGGACATATTAAGAAACCATGTCAAATGCAGTACTATGAAATCATCTCTAATTTAATATGGCATGTCTTTCGTGCCTTTCCAACTTCAGATTGCAGTCCTAACTACTGAGTAAATTATGCGATGTCTAGCACTGCTTAGAGGATGTACAACAGCTCCTTTTATTCATCTATTAGGAAACAGATTCAACTGATCCAAGGAATTCTCCTGTCTCATACGGATACTTTTGAAGAGCCCATTGTATGCACCTCTTGGAGCACCCTGTGAATGGTAAAAAACCATTATTCTAACCTGTGTATGCCATGGAAGAACGAAGGCCACATTTAGGGTTTCTCCATAAATAAACAAAACACTAACTCATGCTCTTATCATGCGTTCAATCAAAATTTTGGCTTCCAAAATATAAACGATCTGCATCTTCTTTGGGCAAAAGTTCAAATCCTTAATATATAACGTACAAAAAATAGAATAGTTGCAGGTCCAGCATACAAGCTAAATAGATTCCCTTCATAACCATGACTAGCTTCGAAGGCCTATCCACTCCAACTACATCTTAGGCCACGCTGATTACATTGCCGAGGTTTCCTTGCGATTCCATCTCGTGGCTACTAAGGGATGTCATTGACTGGAATGCAGAGTGCCGCTTTGATTGTTCCGACAGCTTCAAAGACAATGGAGAGGGCTCCATTACAGGTTTCTGGCTGGATGTGGCTATTTTCTTAGTAGATTCAGCAGTCTTCAAAGGCGGAGTTGGAATAATTGGGATGGGCTTCACAAGCTTTGACCCTGCTGTTGCTGAGATTTCAACGGAAGGAAACGGCAGAGCTGGGTTCCATATTCGATACTGGGGTGGAGGAGGTACATCCATGAAATTCGGATGGCTGACAGAAGCATCCATCGCAGCTTCAGAAGTCAATGCCATTGGAGATGACTGTGGATTCTCACTGCAGTCCATGGGTGTAAACTCCTGTTGTTTCTCCAATTCATGTGGTTTACCTACAGGTAGACCTGGCAGCACTACATGAGACAGAGGAACCGGAAAAGATGTGACGGGGATAGCGAAATTCCCCGCTTCTGGAGCCGGAAAGCTTGAACTTTGTCCCAAACTCAGCTGACTTGGAAATGGAAGGGGGTTTCCAGTCCCTGGGACGAGATCTTCTTCAACTGGAAGGCTCAAAAACTACAAAACACATCAACACCATCAGCACAACTACAGAATACATCCAAACCATCACCAAAAGCTACAAGACACATTAACAGTTAACCTATATCCTTCAAATCAGAACATATATACAAAAGCAAAAAGTATTACAAAAATTTATTATGCTCCAGCCCTTCAAACCACAAGTGGCCAACAAATATAGCACAAAGAATGCACAATCCAAGGCAAAAGCAAGTAAAGCATACTGTATCAGTTGTGATGTCAAATAAACTCGATCGACGGCGTCTCCTATTCATGTTACTCTGGCGTAAGAAATACTTCTGTGCATGGCTAGCAACCTGCGTCGGTGTTCTTGTCTTTACAAAGTTTCTGGAAATGCCCCGCCAATCTCCCTTACCGACTTTCTGCAGGCCGACAAGAAACATCCGGTGTTCTTCCTCTGTCCAGGGCACTCCTGCAACACAAATAATCCCAAACCTTAATAAAAATTGAAAAACCGCTAGATGTATCAGAATAGTGTTGCTAACAGTTAAACGAGAAGTTGTAATAGGAGAAAAGAAATCTGACCCCTCTTCCTCTCACGGGCATTGCTGGAGGAATGAACGAGGTCATCCGAGACATAACCATCAAAGCCTTCAGCACCGTCCTCAGCTGGATCCGAGTGCTCATATTGAGATAAATTTGATAAATTATTCATACTCACACTCTTTCTCATTGGTCCATCTGTCAAACGAACCCCAAAGAGCATCACAGCATTTCCCACACAGGTACGAGAGTTGTGGCCATTGTGACCACATTGAGAGCAGCTCCGAGACATGGCTCCGCGTTCACGTTCAACTTTTCCTTAGGGTTCGTTCACTTTGGAAGAAATCCGCAGCAAATACTACGAATCCCTTCTTGCAGATGACTGACCTGTAATTTCACCCCTCGTCTGTCTAGGGGCACAATTAAAGGCAAATTCTGGTATGAAAAAAAACAGAAAGCCCGAAGAAAATGGATTGGAGGATATTTATATTCTGTGGCCAAAATAGCCTGACCGAGCTAAATTCAGAAACGGACAAATTTGACGGGGATAATATTTCAACGGAAAGCCTTCTGTAGATCTGAGATATAGTCGAGGATGTTGTAGAAAGTGGATAAATCTTACAGAGCCAGCATAAACTGTAGCATTCGAGGGAGAAACGGGAGAGATTGAAAGAGATCCCCGACGAACCTGTCGCGGAAGAAAACTATCCAACAAGGCGGGAACTGAACTCTATTATCATGAGCGCACAGCGAACTCCTGTATTATTCATGTCAAGAAAACGAGATAAAAATATGAGTTCCCAAATAAAATAATTAATTTCCGGTGAGCATGGCTGAAAATTAGCAAATTCTTGCAAATCTGACATAGAAATTCAAGATTTTAGCAGCAAATATTTAGCTAGCTTAAAAATGCTCAAAAACGGACAGATGTATGCAGCCTCTAAAAGCTAGAGCCTTTAGGCAATAAAACAGGAAATATCAAGATTGAAGGCAGACATTATCCTACATCACAAAAACCCGAGACAGCAGAGAAATATATCCAAAATGTCAATCTGGTAGGGTTCAAGCCCAAAAACAGAGTAGCTTTGAAGCATCCAATAGGTAAATTCATGTGAAAAATATATTAAATAAATATACTCAGAAATAATGAAAACTTTCACGCATGCTAAGGCTATGGCTATTTCAGTAGCGCCTATAAAGCTCTTTAAGCAAATTGAATCATTGACGAGAGAGAAAAAAAAAATACGACAATGAAAATGAAAAATCCAAGAACAAACGAATCTGGCATAAAATCCGAAACTCTGCTGAAAACACTGGAAATAAGAACAAAGCCTGCGAAGCCGCCAAATCTTACAGCGTCTGAAGTAAAACGGGCCCTAAATTGAAGCAATGAACGGCACAAATAGCAACGACCAACAAATTACCTGAAAACGAAGAAATCTGTAACGAAATGCACAAATCGAAGGCCTGTTTTCCCCCAAAATAACCAGAATTTCAAAAGCAAAAGCACACTACACGGACAAATAATAATAAACCAGGAATCTAATACGAACGCACGCCACTATTGGACAAAAACCTGTATAAACGAAAAAGAAAGTTAAAGCGTCGTTCACTTCATGGATTACCAAATAGATGCCCATACATTCTTCATTTTTCTCCGTGAACGCGTAAAAAGGCCTTGTTCATTCATTCATTTTTAGGTTAAATATAAAATCCTTACCCGTAGGGACGGTTTCAAACCCTTCCTGCTTCCAATAGCAAGCTCCGGCAACCTCTTTGTCTCAATTTATCATATAGCTAAACGCTCCCGTTATTTCAAAAGGATATACGAAGGGATATCCTTGTTTCGTTCTCCATCGCTCAACAAAATAAAGACCCGCTTTGAGCTCTGCTGTTCAGATATGCTTTTGAGATTGTTAAAGGGGTACATATATATAGGTGCGTTTTCAATTGTTTTTTTAAATTGACCTGGAAACGAAGTTCCTGCTCAAACCTAATTCTGCACTTGCACTTCTGAGATATCCATGTTCCCATTGTTGGTATAGAAATTTACAATTTTTTAAATAAAAAAATGTTAAAAAAATAATTTTTATATGTAAAAAAAAAATTAATCCGATATAATATTGTGATTGGTGAAGATAGTCATGGTCCAAATATTATGATCCAATTTAGCTGTCTTTTAACTAATTTAGGTGTAAACTGTCAAAAAAAAACTTATAATATCGTAAGATATTGTGATTGGTAAAGATAGTCATAGTTAAAATATTATGTTTCTAATTTAACAATCTTTTAACTAATTTAGTTGTAAAAAGTCAAACAAACACTTTATCATTACTAAAATTAAGTTTTAAGACAAATACTTAACTTTTCTAAATGAAAATTTTACATTATTTCAAATCTAAAGGGGTAGGGGTCCTTTCTCCCACAAACAAGGGGTCTCATACATCAATTTGGTGTGATAGAAGAAAATCATAAACAAAAAAAGAGAAATGTACTGAGTAAGGCCCTTCTGACCTTCCATCCATAATGTGTATGCGATCTTTTCACGACAACTGTAGAAGGCATATTTTGATTGGCAGTCGACTTTTTTGCTCATCTCTCTGAATATATGCTCAAATGAAATGGATCTGTAATGTGTATAAATATCTGCAATTCTTTCTTTCCATGCTTCAAGGTTTGCTACCCGAGATCTCCATTCTTGTGAAGTCAATCAATGACTATTTTTGAGTCGCCCATTATATGTAAATCATTAAGCTATTAGACAAATACACAACTTACTAACATAAAACAGACAAATACACAACTTACTAACATAAAACTAGGTAATTTAATAAATAAACAAATCCATTATTTTTTGGTTTAAAATTTTTTTATATTTTTTCACAATTCTTAAAAACAAAGTAAGTTAATAAATAGAGAAACCCACTACTTTTTAGTTTGAAATTATTTTTAGTTTTTTATTATTTTTATAGGAAGTTATAGTTTTAATTAAGAATATAAAAACGAGGTAAGTTGATAAATAGGCAAATATACAATTAAGAACATAAAAACAAATAACTTAATAAATGAACAAAACCACTACTTTTTCTAAATTCTTTTTTATTTTTTCACAATTCTTAAAAACCAATCTTAATAAATAGACAAACCCACTACTTTTTGGTTTGAAATTCTTTTTAATTTTCTTACTATTTTTAGTTTGAAATTCTTTTTAATTTTCTTACTATTTTTAGTTTGACCTTTTTTTAAATTTTTTATTATTTTTATAAGGAGTTTAGTTTTAATTAAGAATATAAAAAAGAGGTAAGTTAATAAATAGGCAAATATACAACTAAGAACATAAAACGAGGTAACTTAATAAATGAACAAAACAACTACTTTTTCTTTTGAAATTCCTTTTTATTTTTTCACAATTCTTAAAAACCAATCTTAATAAATAGACAAACCCACTACTTTTTAGTTTGAAATTCTTTTCAATTTTCTTACTATTCTTATGGAGAGTTGGGAGTTGTAGTTTTTATTAAGAATATAAAAACTAGGTAAGCTAATAAATAATAGGCAAATATACAACCTACTAACATAAAAACTCTTATGGGGAGTTGTAGTTTTTATTAAGAATATAAAAACAAAATAAATTAATAAATAAGTAAATACAACCTACTAACATAAAAACGAGGTAACTTAATAAATAAGTAAATTCACTATTTATTTTTTTTGAAATTCTTTTTTGTTTTTTCATAATTCTTAAAAAACAAATAACTTAATAAATAGACAAACCCACTACTTTTTAGTTTAAAATTCTTTTCAATAATGTTTTAATTAATTATAATTTTAAAATTAATTAAGGCTTTCACCATAAAACTTTTTCCTCACAATTAAATTTAATAACCAAGTCTTACCCGGATTAAAGAAATCTTTAATAATCACTATACTTTTACCAAAGCAAACAACCAGGTCTTACCCTGGTTAAGGAAATCTTTAATAATCAATATACTTTTACCAAAGCAAAAGTAGATGTAGCTGGGGTCGGTGTTCTCATGCACCCTTGGGACCGTATCAAAATAATTTTTACCAAAGTACATGTGGATGATGTCATTTGTGAAAGGGGGAGATCCTAAATTATTGGCAAAGAGAGCCCTTCCCAATTATAGGTTGAGATTATAAATGTTATCATGTGTAGCTTAGTCCCATTATTGTTGCAGGTGTGTATGGTATCGAAGTGGCAATGACCCCATGGGACTCGATTGTTGGGCCCCCATGCAATGGGTAATGCATGAATTGTGTTGGAAGTAGCAAGTTGTTCTAGATTTCTCTTCGCTTGGATTGAAAAGCATTTTGCTTTTCTCCAATGTACTTGGCTTGGTAAATATGAAAATAAAATTGAGGTGTTGATAAAAGGTTTTGATGCTCGTGGAATCATGGTAAGGAAAAAAATTATATAAATTTATAAGAAAGAAAGTACATATAATGTTAAAAAATAATCATTTAAGTTTATAAAATATTAATCATTAGGGATGAGAATGATGTTAGGGATGAGAATGATGTTGATAAGAAATTATTCTATTTATTTATTAAATATTTTACATATCTAATCATATATATTTCAAGTTTTAATGGACAATATTTTAATTTAGATTACTTTATGTATTAATGTCTGTTAAAAAAAAAAAATTGACTTGTATCAACCTTTAAAGTATATTATAACAAAAGGTATAGTGTATAAATTTATCTTTAAAGAAAACATAAGAATCTTAATTTAAAATAAGAAACTCAAAATAATAAGAAAGATCCAACCCAATTGAGTGGGAAATGAAAAAAAGATTCTTGAAAAATAAAGTATCATAAAAGGATATTAAGATTCTTGAAACATTTCTAACATTTGAAGTTGAAAAAAGTGAGAGATAAACGTGAGCTTTGTATTGAAGAAACATTTTTAACATTTGAAAAAAGTGAGATAAATGTGAGCTTAAGGGTCTCTTAGATCTATGACATTTTACAAATCTCTTGATGTGGTCTTTTGATCCTCATCAATTGCATAGGTTACTCAAACAAAAGGCCCAATTAGTGCTTTCATCATTGAAATGGCTCAAATGCACTATGCAAGGTAAGATGTTTTATTATGTTATATTATATATTTAATCTTAAGTAATTGATATAAAACGCAAAAATGTAGATAAAGATGGGGTGAATGCAGCAAATGCATTATGCTCAAATGTAAGATGCAACTAATTAAATCCTAACTAAATGAGCAAAGAACAAGATCTAGAAATGTCATCGATAATGGGGAGAAGAGTCTACTAGTCTTATCATAAATAAACTTGAATTGGACCACATGAACTCTCTCTCAAAGTGAAACAATTCAAATGCAAAGTTCACTTTTTTGTCATAAAACCAGTTAATAACAAAGCTAAGATTAAACATGGCTAGATAAAAACAATAGTAAATATAGCTTACAACTAAAGCATATATATCAGGGAGGCGGGTGCGGGAGGGGTGCTCTTTGACCCTAGAGGAAAATGATTATTGGAGTATTATTGGAATTTAGGGACCACCACCAATAACAAAGCAGAAGCATATGCTCTTTTCATTGGTGTACAATTAGCAAAGCAAAGACAAATCGATGCCCTAAATATAATCAAAGATACCAAAAATACAATTCTCTATTTTATCAAGGCCTCCTCCCCGAGAGATATAGGCCTGAAAAATCTAGTGGACCGCATTAGAGTTTCTTTTCAAAGTTTTAAGGCTCAATTCTATCATATTTTTAGACATCATAAGAAAGAAGTTGATGCCTTAGCAAATAAGGCCATTTGGTTAGCCCCTAGTCATGTGGGGGTGAACAAAGTGATGTGTGTGGTCTTGCCACCCCCTCGTAGCCATGCTCGTGTCCATATGTTTCTTGAGCCCACGGCATGTGGCAGGTTCCTCCACCTGTGTGGTAGGGGCATGCACATTATTTCCTCAGGGAATTTCAGTAAGGCGTCTAAACACAATCAATCTCATTAATGGGTTATATATGTTAGTTTGTGGTTGGATCTTCAAATGAAGGAGGTTTGTACGGTGTGGGCTCAAATTAGTTCCCAAATTGATGACTCTGAAGCAGGGGAGGTGTATGGTGATCATGGAGGAAGGTGGCAAGGATGAAAAAGTACTTCTCTTCAGCCTAATTCCATAAGGCATCGTTAACAATATCTAGGTGATGCATGGCCAGCATGTGCACGATAATCCTGTTATTGATATGCAGGTATGTCAAACTGATGGTTATTTGAGTTTATATAGGAACATGGTTTATTCTTAAGTTGTGAAATATTGGACGACTGGTTTTCCTTGGAAATGCTTAGGTTGCTCGACGCTTGGCCAGGTCGGTCCATCAGACAACCTCGAGGTGTCTTTTGAGAGACTAGGCTCTGATTTAGCAATTGGTGGTTACAATCCTGTGAACAATTCTAGTGGAGTGGAGCAAGATACTAGTAGGAGCTATGCAACAAGTCATGATTGGTCGATTGAGGTGCTAAAGCATCCCATCTAAAACATTCAATTCAATCCTCAATGAATTCTCTTTGACAAAGGAAATCCTATGGATAACAGGGATTGGTCTAAAAACTTGGACGAGGAAATGGAGGCTAGCAATATAGAGGAAAGGCAAAGATTGTCTATCAGTGTCAGTTCTCTCAGTTCTACAACATCATTCACCCTTGATACTCTTATTCAGCATCGTGTTCTTATTGGCCAACTTCAAGATGAAGTGGACTTCTTGCACAGACATTTGGTCACTCTCCAAATACATATAGCTCATAGGAATGAGGAACCTGGTAATTCAAGTTTTGTAGCAAGACAAGCAGGAGGGGAAGCAGTTGAAGTGGGGAATTTTCCAGACCTGAATGCACCTGTGGAAGTTGTTGAGGATCAAGACCAACAAGAGAATGACTATGTTCCAGGACCAGTCAATAATAAGTAAAGTATGTTTTTTTAACAATTTGTATAAATGGTATATACTACCGAAGCTATATTTTCAAGAGTAGAATTGGTATTAGGATTTGGACAAGTAATAGTTGGAGGTTAATCATTAGGCTAATAGAATCTTTGATAGAGTTGGACTTGTGGTTTTTTGAACTCTTTTTTTGTACTTTGTGGTCTAGGCCACACCTTTTAATATTAATAGAAATCCACTAGCTTGTGTGAAAAAAAAAACTAAAGCACACACACACACACATATAAGGAGAGAGAGAGAGAGAGAATTTTTGAGCAATTGAAAATAGTCTACAAGCTACCAAGAAACTCCCTACCACAAAGCAGCAAAGAACTGAAATGAAACAAAATCAATCATATGAAAAAAGAGASAATAGTCCATTGCATATGCATATGAATAGTCAAAATTGTTGAATATTAGAGATTAGGCCACTGCCATTGCAAAACTCCATGTTTCCTATTAGAGATTAGCAAGCAATAAAGATTAGCAAAATAATTAAGAGAATAGTCCACAAGACATTATAACAACATCCACAAGCACCAAGAAGACTAAGCAAGAAAAAAATAGTCCACATATGATGCAGGAGCATCGTCAGCAAAGCCCACATGGAGGGACAACTCAGCACCTTAGCGCACCTTTTTTAAATTAATTGGAATCTAAAAGCTGACTTTTTCTGTAGATCCGTTTTGAATGGATGATTGAAGAAGAGCGAAATGCTCAGAAACTGAATGATCACGAGAGGTCTGGGAGTTTCACTCTCAGTCTTGAATGTAATGAAGCTTGAGTAGTTGTTAGTTGTTACTTCGATAGAAGAGGTAGTTTGAGGGAACCCTAGGACCTTCCTATATAGGTAGATACACARCATGCCCAAATGAGGCGGCTAGAGGAGTATTTTTATTGAATAGGAGGTAGAATAGTTTGTTTGAGAGAGMTGAGACTCTGTTACAGTCCARCCTGCACATATTGTAATCGGACATTCATCTTAATAGAAAGAAAGCGGTTTTTCACGCATATGAAATTTCTGTGTGTTTATGTGTATCGAATGAATGTTATGTGTGTGTGTTTATGAATGTTGTAGATGCATGTTAGAATTCATCTGCAGGGGATAGATAGACTTCACTATATTTCTATGAGTTGTAGAGTTGTTATGGATTCTTAGGCTGTGCAAGGAGTGCACAACAGAATATTGGAGGTTCTGTAGCCAGCGCAAAGAGTGCGCATCCGAATTCTATTGAGTTAGAGAAGAACATGTCAAGAGGACACACCAGAGTAATCACAAAACTCAAGAGAAGCCTCTGAGTTACTGAATACTTTGTAGAGTTCCACAAGTGTGCGTTGAGAGGACACAAGGAGTGCATTATTGAACCCGAAAGAAATCAATATTTTGGAGGAAGACCTATGCAAGGATTGCACTGGGCCAACACTTAGATGGAGTGTCGAAAGAAGGAGTGTGCCATAAGTAAAGTAGTTTTTCTTTACAAGCTCAAGGAGGACGAGCGTTGAGTTGCCAGGATGGCACTAGGGAAATCTTCTAAGGAAGTGGAAGGGTAGAGATCCTTTGGAGATCTGAGTCAGTTCGAAAGCTCAGAAGAGATAGAGCAAAGAGTTAATAGAGAAGGACTTATTCCAAGTTCCAAAACTTAGGAGGGATAATGTCCTAAGAAGCGAAGGCGCCCCAAGATAGCAGGATTGCAGGAGAAGGTTCAAGGGCCAAAATCCTTGAACATTTAGAAATCTTCCCAATTTTGGGAGAAAGTGCAAGTTCAAGAGGAGTAACAATAGTCGTTGAATCGAGTTGCAGGGAGAGATCTGGACCNCCCCAAGATAGCAGGATTGCAGGAGAAGGTTCAAGGGCCAAAATCCTTGAACATTTAGAAATCTTCCCAATTTTGGGAGAAAGTGCAAGTTCAAGAGGAGTAACAATAGTCGTTGAATCGAGTTGCAGGGAGAGATCTGGACCACTAGATCCACTTCTAGACAGAAGAAGAACGCAGAGGGTAAGAACAGATCCCAATCGTTGGATCTGGGCGCAGAGGATCGACAATCATCTGATCCATAGGTAAGTGCACAGGCCTTAAATCTTTTGGAAGTGCACAGAAGAACGGACTTGTGAAGTCCTGAAGCTTGAAGTGTCTAAGTCACGCATAGTCGTTGATCATGAAGGAGGTACGTGTCAACAGATCGTGGACTCCGGGTGAAATCACTCTGGGAGGAACGAGTGCGTAGGATTTTGAAACTCCCAAAGCCCGAATAGTCAAAGTAGCTGGGAGTCGTCGATCTGCGGGAGGACATGTGTCATTAGATCGTGGACTTCTGATAAATCGCTCCAAGAGAAACAGAGCGTGGAGAAGTTGAGACTTCTAAAGGTCGAAGTCCCGAAGAAGACTTGGGCCTTTGATTTGAGGAAGACACGTGGCAGAAGATCTGCCATTTCGGAGAAAGCCACTCCAAAAGAATAAGGAGGGTGTGGAAGAGAGTCGGATTTCATCTGGGTCATTCGTTCGTTGAGGACAGGCAGCAACAGATATTCCACTTCGAAAGATAACCACTTCGGGAGGGAGCATGCGCAGGAGTTTGAAACTCCTGAAGCCCGAAGGGCCAAAGAGAAACACAATCGTTGATCTGTGAGGAACACGCGTCGAGAGATCGTCGTCTTCAGGTAAAAGCACTCCGGGAGAAGGCGAAGAGTTTAGAATTGAAACTCCCGAATCCCGAAAGGCGAAATCGATCGTAGCCGTCGATTTGAGAGTTGGACACGCGCTGATAGATTGGGAGATTGGGGAGCACGTGCTCAAGGAGGACAAAGGTCGTTGACTGGAAGTTGACCAAGGCAGAAAGAGGACATATTGTAGCCATTGATCAAGAGTCATTGTCGAGATTAAGAGATCAATGGACACACTTAATTGCGGGGCCAGGAAGTGCTTGGACTTTAAAATTCTAAGAGCGGGCCGCAATTGAAACCACAGTATTGCTAAACAGGCGTGTGGAAGTGTCTAGTGAATTGCGAGGAGAAAAATAGTGTGATCTCAAACCACTTTCATCCTCTCCGCAATCACGTGTTTCCATGAGGACATAGCCCGAGGTCATATGTGAAAGAAAGGACCTCACGAGGGGAGCTAGTGTCTGTTAATTAATTCCTCCGAAGAGGCCAGGAAAGAGCCCGTGGGTTTGACAGAACCTGCACGAAGAAGGAAAGGGGACCTGTGTAGATTGATTGGGGTCTAATAAAGGCCCGAAGAGTCGATCTGACTCCTTGATTTGAATGATCCTAGACCGAGAGTTTGAGCAGCCCCAAGGGGAGAAGGGGGATTTGCATCAAGTGGTATCAGAGTTGATTTTCGTCTGTAGATTTCAGGCGAAGGAGATGAAGGAGATAGTCTGACTACATCAAGTAGTATCAAGAGCTTGAATTTGTATGTAGACAACAAGCAAAGGGAGAAGACATAGTATTGATGCTATGTGGATGATGGTTGCACGTACACAACAACAATTGGACAATGAGGTAGGCTGCAGGGAAAAATTGGAAATTCTCTATGTAACAGAATAATGCACAGACTTTCTAGGAGGGCAAGCAGAGGGTGAAAATGGCTACTCGAGGCCATAGGCATGGTCAAGATAAATACCACCAACAGATGAAGAAAGAACATGTAGACAAGGAGCTCAAGGAGATAAGAGAGAAGATGGAAAAGCTAGCATTGAAGATGCAACAGGAGCCAAAGGTACACTGGACATATGAATGGCCTTTGAAGAGGAAAGCAGAGTGGCATGTCCATAAGTTGTTAGCCAGAAGGAAACAACATGTAATGAGGAAGTGGCTAAGGCATGCTGAAAACCTCAGTGGCATAGAGGAGAAAGTGATTCACATCTGTGAACTAGATATTGGGAGGAACCTCAGTGATGAGGAGGAGGTGAGATAAGTTAAAGGTCTCATAAACTACCAGGAGGGCAGAGATGAATTTTCATATTGCCAAGGGGGAAATGAGATGAGATCAGTTGAAGATATCATAGAATGCCAGGAGGGCAAAAGATATATCTCAGATTGCCAAGTGGGAAAGGAAGGAGAGAGGAGACTATCTAAAGGTCTCATCGAATCAGCTGAGAGTTCATATCAGCAAGGAGAGCTGGTGGAGGAGGATTAGAAATTCATTTTGATCATTGGGGGAATTCAAATATTCTTGCCAAATAGTCCAGCAGAGGCTAGTACATGTGTTTCATATGAGGAGGTGGTGCAACAAGAATCTAAGAAAGAGGCCATTGGGCCAAATGATTTTAAGAATAATTGTGCCTGTGATGCAGGTACCACAGAGAAAAGACAACCGACAGAGACTTTCAAAGAGGGGGAGAAGGAGAAAACACCAATGTCTGCCCCAGCAGAAAAAGAGGAGAATTTAGATGAATTGCTCACTCAATGGGACCAAGAGATGAATATGTTGGAGGATTGGTTGGACAATCCAAAACTAGAAGATGGTTGCCAAGAGATAGTCATGCAGATTGCAGGAGAAGAGCATTCAACAGAATTGCTCGAAAATTTCAGCTTCTGAGTTGAACAGGAGATGACTGCAACACTGGAGCCTGCAACAAAAGAGGAAGCATACAACATAGATTTTGTTGAGTTGTATAAGGAACTGGAATCCCTGGAGAGAAAGGTAAATATGTAGAGTAGGCATCTCCAACATGTCAAATTGGAAACAGGTGGAGGAGCATACCAGCCTGGGGAGCAACTGGAGGAAGTTGGAGTTGAACCAACACAAGAGGAGATGACAAAAGTCAATCTGTCAGAGGCGCAAGATGAGCAGCAACTCAGTGGTGAGATTGCATAACTGGAGTCTGTAGCAAAGTGGCCAACTAGTGCCACGGGAGATGAAGATAAAATGAAAGTTCAGATTAATCAGATTGGTAAAAAGGAGAAAGAGCACACATTTCAATGTGCCCAAGAGATGGAGAAATAAGAGCATTCGGTGGAATTGCTCAAAATTTTCAGCCAAGGAGTTTAGCAAGAGATAACTGTAGAATGCGAACCTACAACAGAGGATGAAACAAAAGATAGCATGGATCTTGTTGATTTGTGTGAAGAGCTGGAAGCCCTGGAGAGAAGGGTAAAAATACAAAAGCATATTATCCAATAATTCAAGTTGGAAATTGATGGAGAGAAAAGAAAACAGGGCATAGTGTAGGGGGGAAACCAGCCAGTGGACCAACTGGACAAAGAAATAGAGGAGATAAAGAGATTGATGTTGTAAGCAGCACAAGAAGCAGTCATCAGAGAAGTATGGGATAGAAGAAAACCTGCAGTAGCAGCAAGGAAAAAGAAGCAGATGAACAGCTCCAAGAGAAAGTATGGGACCCTAGAGGATCTCAACAACATGGCAGAGGGAGCCATGAGCAGGATCTCATGATTTTCCCAGCAACAAAGTATAATGTAGGAGCATCATTAGCAATGCCCACATGGAGGGACAACTCAACACCACAACGTGCCTTTTTTAAATTAATTGGAATCTAAAAGCTGACATTTTTCTGTAGATTAGTTTTGAACGGATGATTGAAGAAGAGTGAAATGCTCGAAAACTGAATGATTGTGAGAGGTTTGGGAGTTTCACTCTCAGTCTTGAATGTAACAGAGCTTGAGTAGTTGTTAGTTGTTACTTTGATAGAAGAGGTAGTCGGAGGGAACCCTAGGACCTTCCTGTATAGGTAGATACATGGCATGCCCAAATGAGGCGGCTGGAGGAGTATTGTTATTGAATAGGAGGTAGAATAGTTTGTTTTGAGAGAGTCGAGACTCTGTTACTGCCCAACCTGCATATATTGTAATCAAACGTTCATCTTAATAGAAAGAAAGGATTTTTTTCCCGCATATGAACTTTCTGTGTGTTTATGTGTATCGAATGAATGTTATGTGTGTGTGTTTACGAATGTTGTAGATGCATGTTAGAATTCATCTACAAGGGATAGATAGACTTCACTATATGTCTATGAGTTATAGAGTTGTTATGGATTCTTAGGTTGTGCAAGGAGTGCACAAAAAAAATATTGGAGGTTATGTAGCCAGCACAAAGAGTGCGCATCCGAATTCTATTGAGTTAGAGAAGAACGTGTCAAGAGGACACACCAGAGTAATCACAAAACTCAAGAGAAACCTCAGAGTTACTAAATACTCTGTAGATTTCTGCAAGTGTGTGTTGAGAGGACGGAAGGAGTGCATTAATGAACCTAAAAGAAATCAAGATTTCGGAGGAAGACATGTGCAAGGATTGCACCAGGCCAACACTTAGATGGAGTGTTGAAGAAGTCGTTGGAAGACTTCATCGAGCACAAGGAGTGTGCCATAAGTAAAGTAGTTTTATTTTACAAGCTCAAGGAGGACAAGCGTTGGGTTGCCAGGAGGGCACCAGGGAAATATTTTAAGGAAGTGGAAGGGTTGAGATTCTTTGGAGCTCTGAGTCAGTTCGAAATCTCAGAAGAGATCGAGAAAAGAGTGAATAGAGAAGGACTTATTCCAAGTCCCAAATCTTAGGAGGGATAACGTCCTAAGAAGCGAATACGTCCCAAGATAGCGGGATCACAGGAGAAGGTTCAAGGGCCAAAATCCTTGAACACTTAGAAATCTTCCCAATTTTGAGAGAAAGTGCAAGTTCAGGAGGAGTAACAATAGTCGTTGAATCGAGTTGCAGGAAGAGATCTGGACCGCTAGATCCACGTCTAGACAGAAGAAGAACACATAGGGGAAGAACAGATCCCAGTCGTTGGATATGGCCGCAGAGGATCGACAGTTGTCCGATACAGAGGTAAGTGCACGAGCCTTAAATCTTTTGGAAGTGAACAGAAGAAAGGACTTGCGAAGTCCTGAATCCCGAAGTGTCGAAGTCAC
>SNQJ01S0012315.1:2601-17422 GCA_010110895.2 Picea sitchensis
GGGTGAGCTGTAGCAAACTGGAGCCTAAATCAGTGTCCAAGGCAAAGATGGGATGATTGGTGGGGTTATCTTCATCACTGATTATGTAGGCCAGTTGGGCTTCCCGATATAGTCTTCTATGCTCTCCTCCGAACACTGGGATAATAGAATACGTGAGGTCCATCTACAAGGTTCCCCCCAGTATTTTTATCCAAGATCTTGACAATAGCATACCGAACTTGGGGGGGACATCAGCTACTACGATATCCATGATCACACTTTTCATGGGCAGTTGAAACAAGGTTACAACCAGGTCTTTAATAACTCCAAGACACTGAACTCTCCTGGAGTCAAAAGAATAGAGGTCATGATAAGCTCGGGTGACTTCTAGTCCTAACTCTTCCATGACAGTTTTGGGCATGAGGTTGTGAGAAGCCCCTGAATCCATCAAGAAGTTGTGCAACACTTTATCATGTATGTTCAGGGATGTGTAGAAGGGAGGGGATGAATCATCTCTATCTTCTACCATGGGACCTAGGAAAACTGCTGGCTTTTCGTCTTGGAGGTTTATGGAGTCTATGGGAAGGCATGAAGCTTCAGACTGTAAAAGCTCAGAGAAGCATTTTTTAAATTCTCCATGTTTAATTAGCTCAGTGAGGGGCACAGGGATTCTGATCTTTTGAATCTCATGCTCAAAATTAAAAGAAGATGTAAGCTTTGGAATCTCTCTTATTTCAGGGGCATGATTGTGGATAGTGGGAGAGAGGGGTTGAGCCTTCTTACCTCTGTGACCATTTGCTACTTCGTTAGCAGGTTTCTCTGTTCCAGTGGTCTACTCATGA
This sequence comes from Picea sitchensis, assembly GCA_010110895.2. Classification (NCBI taxonomy): domain Eukaryota; kingdom Viridiplantae; phylum Streptophyta; class Pinopsida; order Pinales; family Pinaceae; genus Picea; species Picea sitchensis. The sequence continues at coordinate 3,423 of SNQJ01S0012315.1, forward strand.
ATATCAGGTGCTATTGTCTTTTTGTCGGACCTCGGGTTATACCAAAATCTAGTTCATGGTTAAGAGGAACATCAATCCTACTTGTTGTAATGAGAAGGTATGTTGGGGAGAACATAAAGCAAAGAATGTCTCTCATTTTTTAGGCATGGGAATTGGCGAGTAATTTTGTTTCTTTGGGATATAGAATTACAAATCTGAGACAATACCTCCAGGTTGATCTCGGGAATGATGAGGGTTTTTATAAAGAGGTTGTTATTACATTTGTTTTAAAGGTTTCAGACATGAGTGAATTAAAAATAAAGGAATAATATTTACCGTACCCCACTCGTATAAAACAATTAAAAGCATGTTGGATCAAAAGAATAAATATTTTAAAATAAATATTGGTTGATTGTGATACTTTAAGTGTAAAAAAAGGCGAATTATATTTTAAGTTGATTCAATTAGACTTGGCAGGAACTACCAGAGAAGTTTAAGACCCAAAATTAATTTTAAGTTCTATTCTTATGACAAGAGAACAATTTGAAGATTCTTTGGGTCCATCGGGGTTAGGCGCATCACATCATGGCCGACCGGATGTGTCCCTTCTGGTTGACTGTCCGTGACCCTGTTACGAGGAAAAAAAGGAGAATAATTTGAAGAAGATCTAGAGATATTGAAAGTTGTATCAACAAAGAAATTTAACAGTTTGACCAAGTACACAGAAAAAGAAGTTGAAATTTGGCTAGTTAGCTATGTGAATAAAAATGAAGATATTGAAGGCACGCTACATCAACTTTCAACTGAATTTAGAGATCTTGAAAATACATTATTCGACATTAAAGTCAGGCAGGAGATAATCGTCGCGCCTATGAGGGAATACATTGAAAATTGGTTAAAGCAAGCTTTAATCAAAATAACTGAAGAAGATCAAGCAAAGGTGGTTGTACCTGTCATGTAACTGCAATAAAAGAGAATACAAAAGGAACATTAGCCACTAGATAGAGGAGAGATCCATCACAGTGAATAAATTGTTCACATCCTTCTATATTGTTATTTTTTTCTTCTCATTCAAGAGTCATTCAATTGTGTCTTGTCTTTCTCGAGAAAACATAACCAATTTCTGAATGCTTCTCTCTATCTTATTTTTAGGTTCAACCCTATTCCACTTTCATTTTATGGTCCATGGGAGCCCAATCCCAGTCCATTTTGGGGTTAAAATTTAATGATATCTTGAACTTTGAGTTTTTTAGCATAATATATTTAAAGTTTGTCTATCATATTCTCTCCTATTTTGAATGAAAAAACTCTTTTAAAGTTCTCTCAATTGTGGACCTTTATTTTTCGTTCCGTGAATGTGATTAAAATTATGATATTGTGATGGAAGTGAGAATCATGTTATTTTTCATGTAACTGTTATTTATTTCTGTACAATATTTTTTCGTATATTGTATTTTAATCTGTGAAGATTCTTGGTCCTCTTCTCATGAATTCTTTTGTGAATTTATTTTTCAACCAGTAATATTTTATATTTTCATTTGGTGATAAATATTAGAGTTTGTTATTTAGTATTCTCCCATTTTGATATTTTGATTTGGAGATGTTTGAGATTTATCTCTAATAAAATACAGAGGAGTACCACCTCTATAAAAATGCAGGGGGATTCATATCCTCGTGAAGTTGTTGTTTGGATATTGACCAATCTGAACATCAACAACAATCTAATCAATTATGTTATTGTAGCACATGTCTTCCTTGAAAAGGGAGGAAAAATTATTTACTCCTTCAAAATCCATGTCCTTGAAATTTGTAGCCTAAGTACCATCTCCCTTATCAATTTTCCAAACAAAGTTTATATTCTTTCTATAATTGGCATACCTATGAAATAATTTTGTATTCCCATCCCTAGCCTATAACCATAATCCCCTTCTGTTGAGTCTCCATTCTTTTTTATTTTTCCAAAAGAACGTTTCTTATTTTATCTTCTAGTACCTTACTTCCAGTTTATGTTCCTCATTCATAAATCCAAATCCTTCCCTATTGTAGAGCACCCCCAAGGCTTCCTCGACTTCTCTAAGAACCCTATCATCTTTCATATTTTTGTCCCTTGTCTAGTTAGCAACTACCTTTCTTGCCTCTTTCAAATTTTGGTAGAATTGAAGTGGAGCAGATTCTCTTAAAATACCATTAAAAGGTTTCCAATCTGCTTTTATTTTCCCCACAAAATCTTTCATCTTCATCCACTTTGGATTTAGTTTAGAGAGACTAGCATGTTTCTCTATTACATGAGCCACTTCTAACACCATAGGATTATGGTCAAAGTCCTCTCCAATGGTGGCCCATTTTTTTATCCTAATGGATTCATCTAGGAAGGTTTTATAAATAAAAAATATATCGAGTCTCTTAGCAATTATGACTTCCCCCACTCTTTTGTTACTCTAAGTGGGAGATAGCTTGGAAGGTTTAGTATCCAAAAGACCAATTTCTTCCAATTTTCTAATAAAATATCCAAACAAAAGGTCCAAAGGAGAAACTAGGCCCCAAACCTTTGATGTTCCCAAGGTGAAATTCAAGTCCCCCCCCGATCACCACCAATATGTTTTGAGCACTATCCATTTTGAAAAATATATCGTAGTAATCCATCTTGTCCATATAAGGACCATAAACATTCAACATTGTGATATATTTCCCCATGTCCAAAGAGAAAAGGGATGTGACTAGTCCTGTAGGAAAGGCCTAAGAATTTGTGAGAGCAAAGGACCATGTATTCCATGCAACCACATTCCCACCCAATCTCCCGGTGGCATCGATAAAACATAAGCCCCAATTCCTATGTAGTTTCAAGAGTTCACAAGTGGTTTTCATCTCATCTGTCAATCTTTTATTTGGTAATATATTTGACAAAAACTTTTATTTTACTAATTAATTGTATACTTACTTATAATATTTAATTCTTTGTTTTACTAAGCGTGTTGTACCTGTAAACCCTAGTTTCTAGTTTGCAATGGATGATGGATGGTGATGGGGGGGGGGGGTGGACATCCCCTTCTAGAGGATGATGCTCTAGCTTTTAAATCGATGGTTGTTGCATCTGTTAAACATCTGAAACCACAAGCATCTAAGTTTGTTAAAAAATTGGATGAGATGCACAAGGTTTCACTCCCTCCTTCTTATGCCAAGAATAAATCCCTAACTCTTGATGATCATGGTCTAATTGGTCAGATCAATGGTATATGGCTCTCTCCAAAGATGGTAGCAAATTGGATGGATAAAAACTAGAGACCTCTCATCAAGGGTTCCTTGCATCATTTTCTCTGTGGAAGAGATTTTTTCCTTCCTCTTTGAACTCAAAGATGATCGAGATATGATTTTCCACAGTGGCTTGTATTTATTAGGAGTGAGAGGGATGTATCTGAACAAATGGACTCAAGATTTCAGTCCTAAAAATGATGTTCCTTTAATGGTTTCGGTGTGGGTTCGTTTGTCACATATCCCTCTTCATTTTTGGAGCGATGATGCTCTACATTGTATTGGGAATTCCATAGGGAAATATATTGATCAGGTTGACCCAAAGGATAATACTTTCTCTTATGCAAGGATTTATGTTGAAGTTGATCCAAAGAAAGGGATTCTTGAAGTTGTGCTCATTACTTTGGATAACTGGCAACATGTGCAACAACTAGACTACAAAAAACTCCCGATTAAGTGTAAGATCTGTCGTGAATATGGGAATTTCACAAATTCAAGAAGGCCTAAAATATTTCCCCCTTTGGTGAAAGCAAGGAAGAACAGTGGTAGGTGGTGTCCAAGAAATTTGGTTCTAGTGGAAACAAGAATATGTCTCCTTCTAGTTCGATTGTTGGTCCATCTAATGGTGGCTTGAAACCCTCGTTAAGAAATCATGGGAACATGCATAAGGAAAACATCCCAACTACAAAAAATAGTTTTGAAATTCTACTCCAAGTAGTGGGTTGCGCTGAGGATGACTCTATGATCATTATTGGTAAAGTTTCACTCAACAAGGATCCTCCTTTAGTCCAACCATTTTATGTCCCTCCTTCGACGAATGATGGAACATCTGCACGAGAGAGAGAGAGAAAGGAAAAACAAGTTCTTTTCGGTGTTCCAAAGAAAACAATTGTTTCCCTTCTTGATCCGAGGTTGGAGGATGTGGATCTTTTCACTGACGTAGAGGTAGCCTTTTTTGAATAAAAGTATAATTCAAAAGATGAAAGTGTTGGGGAAGAGGACCAAGGGGATAGGGAATATGAGGAAAACCTTCCAAGAAGATTTGGGAGAAAGGAAGTAAGAATCATTCGTGAAGAACACGTTAATAAATCTATTTTGTTGGGTTTGCAACAAACCATTCCAAAAATGATGGGGGGAACCAAACAACCAAAAATTTATAGAGGAAATGTTATGATTAAAGGAGGTTCTCATCCAAGCCATCCTAAATGATGATATTGGTCTCCTGTAATTACAGGGGTCTGGGCAATGACTCCAAGTTTTCGACTGTCAAAGACCTAGTTCACTCTGAAAAGGCTCAAATACTCATGATTCAGGAGACTAAAATGAATGCAAATGAAGCAACCATAATTGGGAAAAGTTTTTGGAATACATGTGATGCCATCACCAAAAACTCTCGAGGGGCCTCTGGTGGTTTGTGTACTATGTGGAATAATAAAGAGGTATGGTTAGAATTTTCCTTTAAAACCCAACATTGGATTCTCACTAAATTCCGATCCAGGAAGCACAATAGGTTGTTTGTGATTATCATTGTCTACATACGTGTTAATCCCGTGGAAAAATCATTTTGTTAGAGATCTCTTTTAAGCTTAAAGGACACCAAATTTTCTGTTCATTGTATATTAGTCAACGATTTCAATGGCATTAGGAATAGTTCAGAAAAGAGGGGGGAATATTTGGTCGAGACCTCTTTCGCGAAAAAACGAAGTTAATTGAAGATTGGGATATGTTAGGTATAATCCCATAAATGGGGGAATACACTTGGTCCAACATGAGAACATGGTTGGGACACATTGCAACTTGCTTAGATCACTTTATTGTCCATAACATCTTTCTTCAACAAATGTTTTTATCCTCCCCTCCCTTATTTATGATCATAAGCTCATATCTCTTCATATTCATGATACCCTTGATTATGGACCTCTTCCTTTCCACTTCAACCCCATTTGGCTCAATTACCAAGAAGTAGATGCTCGGATCAAGTCGACTTGGTAAACTTGGTTTCTTGGCACCCATGTTTTCATTTGGGAGCAAAAGTTCATTTTGGTGAAGCAAGCCCTCAAGCTTTGGGCAAAAGCTTCCTTTAATCCACTAGCTAAAGAGAAAGAAGATATAAAAGGTAAGTTAGAAAAATTTCAAAGAGAAGTTGAGGACCAAGAAATCACTACTTAGTTACAAAAAGAAGAAATAGATCTTCAAACTCGATATCAAAGAGTCTTGAGACATGAAGAAGAGCTTTGGTGGTTAAAAACTCACAACCTTTGGCTCCAAGCTGGTGATAGAAATACTAAATTCTTTCACAATTAGGCCAAGACTCGGTAATCATGGAACAATGTTACAAGCATAACTTAGCATATGGCTTGCAGGTGACTAATTTTTCGAGTATTAAAGTCATTGTAAGGTCTCACTTTGCTATCCTATATTCTCAACAAGATGAGGCAGACCCTACCAATGTGGACTCTATGCTTGAGAAAATTCCCTCTATTATCATAGATGAAGACAATATGGCCCTTATTCAATCTATAGTTGAAGCTGAAATCTTTGAGGCCATTTGGAGTTTGGGGTCGGATAAAGCTCTGCGCCCGAATGGCTTTTCTATCTCCTTCTATAGGCATTTTTTGGATTTAATCAAGTATGATCTTAAGTGAATGTTGCATTATGCTCATAAATATTTATTATTAGGGGGGGATACTAACTCATCTTTCATAGCCTTGGTTCATAAGGAAGCAAACCCAACTACCTTCACTAGATTCTAGTTTATCTCCTTATGTAATTCCTCCTATAAAATTCTGACCAAAATTATAACTTGTCGGTTAAAAAACTTCTATCCAAAATCATCTCTCCCAATCAAGGAGGCTTTATGCAGGATAGATAAATCTTGGATAACATCGTGTTGGTTCAGGAAGCCATCCGTTCCAGTGTGAAGGCCAAAGGTATGGGCATGATTATTAAGCTTGATATGGCTACGGTTTTGACCGTGTTAGACATTACTTTATTTTTCATGTCCTTAAGAATTTTGGGTTCTACTCCAATTTCATAATATTGGTGGCAGCTTGTATTAGTGGTCCATGGATTTCTCTTATGAATGGATGACCAACATAATTTTTTCAAATCAAAAGGGAGCTTCACCAAGGTTGTTTTCATTCCCCCCTTCTTTTCATTATCATGGTTGAATCCCTTAGCAGGAAACTTTATCATGAAAGATTGGTTGGGAATCTACCAGGGTTATCTATAGCGCATGGCATAAAAAACCTGAACCATTCTCAATTTGTTGATGGCACTCTTCTCCTGGGTGGTGCTTATGTGATTATTGCTACTCGATTTAAATCTGTTATGGACTCTTTTCTTGATGCCTTTAGAGGATTTGTAAACAATAAGAAATGTTAGATCATGGGCTGAAACTCCTTGCCTCCAGAGCTGCAATGTATATCTTGAGTTTTTCAATTTCCCATAGTTGATAAATTGTCCTCTTTTCATTATCTCAGTATCCTTATATCGCTAAAAAAACTTTACTTCATAGAATTAGTTGCTAATTATGGAAAAAATAAATCGCAAGTTCATACAATGGGGTACTCAATGGTTCAATCCGGATGGAAGAGTCACCTTAATCAAATCATTCTTGGAAGCTCTTCCTCTCTATCAATGTTTTGCTTTATTATCACCCCGTGGTATAACCAATCATATGTTGATTAAGGTTGGTTGTCAATGATGTCAACCCTTGAAGAAATCCCTATAGAACAAAGGATGAACTCTAAAGTGGTCCCCTTATGGTGAAATCCCTCATGGGAAGACACTTTGCAGATTGTGTTATCCTAGAAGTATGCTTAGAGAACCCATGCTTATTTGTGGAATAATGAGATGAAGGTAAGTGAATTTGTCAGTGAAACTGTCCTAGATGGATAGTTCTTGTCATGTCATTTCCGGTGGTATGTGGAACGTCACATAATTCCTCATGGTTAGAGAGTTATGGCCATAAGAAGTTGGAGAACCTAGGTTTGGGTAATGGACCCATGGATAATGGTATGAGTTTTGATATATTTGCAGGTAATACTATTCTATATGGATAGTACATTTCATTCTATTTCTGGTGGTATGTGGAACGTCACATAACTCCTCACGGTTTGAGAGTTATGGCCTTACAAAGTTGGAGGACCCTCATATGTCATCTAGAAGCCCCAAAAGGTCAAAGTAGTCAAAGTGGTTTAAGAGATTTTAGAAGGTAAATAATAAAGTGAAGTGATGAGTGTACTATAATTCCAAAGTGAATATAAAATAAATTATTTAAATAATAAATTTAATGGAGAAATTAGAAATTAGGTTAACCCACAAAATAAGGAAAGTGGGCAAAGTAACCTAGAAGATGTTTTTAAAGAGCTGCCCAGAGTATAAATGAGTATAAATAAGAGTGAGGAAGCTTTATCATTTTTGAATCACACTTGAGAATATTAATATCTATAGGTTTCTGATATAACCAAATGATATCTAAATGAATTCGAGGAAGAGGAAGGGTGAAAAGAATTCAAGGGAGGATAAATTCTTTTGATGCTTTTAAGGTATGTTGACTACGGGTCATCTCACCATTTTTGTAATAAGCATTTTTTATAGAATGATTGGTGTGAAATTGCTATGCACCATTGAGGAAGTATGTAAATTATCCGTGGTAAAAATTCAGCTTGTGGAATTACCGTTGTATTTTGGAGTTATACCGTGGAAAATAGGGTTTGTGGCTAGTCCCGAAACTAGTCCAAAACATGTGTTTGAAAAAACGTCATAATTTCTTCATAAAGATCCAAATTCAGTAATACCAAATGTGTTGGTTAGAGTGGGATGTGAGTGATACGTGTAACATTTTCATATCTATTCAACAAACATTACGTGTGGGGCATGCTCTACAAAGGTCACTCTCTAGAATAAGCCAAAATTCCAACAAGGTATGTCATTTTCTATAACTCCTTTTATAGGGAGGTTTGAGTAGTATTACTTGTAGAATTGCATAAAACACTGCTTGAAAGAACATTGTGTATAGGTTTGAATCTTTGTCATTACAGGTTTATAGTTATGATTATTTCAAGTTAGGGTTGTTGACTAATCCAAAACTAGTCATGTGAGACTAAAGAAAAGTTTGATGAAAATACTAGTCTCTTGTTGTGTTAAAAGTTAAGGAAAGGTTTGCATGCATGTGATTATATACACCGGGTCTATTACATAGATTTCTAAATCATATTTGGATGATAAGGAGTGATAGGGATTTTGGTACAAATCATATTTGGATGATGAAATTGATGAGGGATTTTGGTTAAGGTACATGTTGGGTACATGGTTGAGACAAGTAGTTGATGAGTTGGCACATACATGAGGTGTATAGTTGATGATTTTGGTACATATTGATGAGTCATAATTGATGATTAGGTGACACATTATTGGTACATACTTGGTACATGGTTAGATGCACTTGTTTATGGCACATGTTGATCATAGGTTGTTTGGTATAGGTTGGTGCATGGTTGATGCACTCGTTTATGGTACATGTTGAGGTACAGGTTGATGCATGGTTTAGGTTTATTGGTACAGGTTTACATCGGTATATCTCACAGTGATAGTGTGACAGTGGTTCCATCATTCTACTTCTACTTTAGGGCAGTTGGACGGGGCAAGGACATGTGGTTGTAGCCACCTTCCGGTTGTAGCCGAAGAACATAGGGGGTTGTAGCCTCCTTCTGGTTGTAGCCAAAGAATTCGGGAGTTGGAGCTTCCCTCAGGTTGTAGCCTGAGAAACTAGGAGGTTGGAGCCTCCTTCCAGTTGCAACTATAAAACAAAGGAAGTTGGTGCTTCCAATGAATGTAATTCTTCAAGACATATAAGAAAAAACATTCCATGGTTTTCTCCCGCTTTGGGTTTCCATGTAAAACACTGGTGTACTATGTATGTGTATGATTGAACTCATTTGTTCATTGCTCATTATTGGATGATAATTCTAAATTGATATAACACTTGGATTATTTGGTTAAAAAGGATTATAATTGCTCTATTACTGATTCACCCTCCCCTCCGCCCTCTCAGTAATCTAACAACTTTATCATGAAATATTGGTTGGGAATCTACCAGGGTTATCTATAGTGCATGGCATAAAAAACCTGAACCATTCTCAATTTGTTGATGGCATTCTTCTCCTAGGTGGTGCTTATGTGATTATTTCTACTCGATTTAAATATGTTATGGACTCTTTTCTTGATGCCTTTAGAGGAGTTGTAAACAACAAGAAATATCAGATCATGGGATGAAACTCCTTGCCTCTAGAGCTGCAATCTATATCTTGAGTTTTTCAATTTCCCATAGTTGATAAATGGTCCTCTTTTCATTATCTAAGTATCCTTATATCGCTAAAAAACTTTACTTCATAGAATTGGCTGCTAATTATGGAAAAAATAAATTGGAAGTTCATACAATGGGGGACTCAATGGTTGAATCCAGATGGAAGAGTCACCTTAATAAAATCATTATTGGAAGCTCCTCCTCTCTATCAATGTTTTGCTTTATTATCACCCCGTGGTATAACCAATCATATTTTTGTGAAGATATGACAATTTCTCTAGCAGGGAGGAAAATCCAACCATAAAAAGTTCCATATTGTAAATTGGAAGTAGGTTACATTCCCCAAGGATAGGGGAGGATTAGGCATTCAAAATACAGAGCTAATGAACAAAGCTATGGGGGGTAAATTAATGTGGAGATTCATATATGGCAAATCGGCCTGATGGAAAAGAGCTATCTTGAAAAAATACTTCTCTAGTCCTAGAAAGTGTTATTTATAGAATTCTCCCAAATTTGACAAAGGTTTCCCCATTTCAAACTTCTCCTAGCAACAATTCCTGTCATTTGCGACAATTTGTCTTGGATTCTCAGGAATGACAGAAATATAAATATTTGGGATGATAGTATTCTAGGAAAGAGGTGCCTCTCCTCTCACATGGACTTGGTTCCTATAAGGAATTGGATGGCAGATAAAGGATTGAATACCCTCTATGATATATCCTCATGGAATAGCGAGTGTGGGCTATGGATAAACTAGAAATTGCTCTCTCTCCCTGCTACTTTGATTGATTTATACAAAGCTCTAATTTTTTCATTACATGGATGTGCTCCTTGGTGCAAGAATCAAACATACGCTCGTGGATGGAGTGAGTCCAATTTATCTGTGAAGAAAAGATACAATTACGTGTTAAAATCATCTATCTCCTTCCTGCGATTCAACTTGTGGAATTCTATCTGGCATAGTGATGGATTACCTAAAGTCAACATTTTCTCTTGGTTACTCATCCATCGGAAAATTCTTACTACAGAGAACCTTAGAAAACGTGGCATAAAAGGTCCCTCACGTTGTGCCCTCCATTTTAATCATAAGGAATCAATCCATCACCTATTCATTGATTGTTTCTTTGCAAAATAAGTGTGGTCATTTGCCTTAAATGGCCCGCTGAACATATTTGTCTAGCCTCGGTCATGCTCTGACTTTTTCGTTCAATGGAGGAAGAAGTACAACTAGTGCTTTAGGTAAAAGGATCATTTCAAGAGGATTTGGGAGGATCTTCCAAAGTATATATGATGGATTATATGGTTGTCTCATGATAAAAATAATTTTCACGATGAGTTGATAAGACCCAAATAAGCCACAACTAAAGTCCTTGCCTTGCTTTTAGACTTCATGCAATTCTATCTTATTATGAAAGACCAAAGAGTACAAGCCTTAGATGGCTATGAACAACAATGGATGAGTAATTTTAAGTTGGGTAATATTCAACCTCCATCCAAAATATTAGGCATTCACCCACCTAACTCGACAATCAAGATATCAAAACAAGAATTCAAAGAATGGCTTCCCTGTCAACAATCCAGTCTCCTATTTTTTGATGGGGAATCTCAAAACAACCCAGGGGAGACATGTGCGCAGGGGGGGGGAGGGGCTTATTTTTTATTCCATAGGTAATTCTTTGGTTTACTTTGCTTGGGGCCTAGGTAAAGTATCAAACGATATTGTCGAGGCTTACACTCTTTGTAAAGGTGTCAATCTTGCAAGAGAAAAAGGGATTCAAAATATAACTATTCTTGGTGATTCTATGCTTGTGATTAGGGCCCTCATCAAAAGGAATGTCGTGGCTAGCAATGTGATTATCATCATAATTGCTCACACTATAGCCCTGTGATAAGATTTGAGACTGTACTTTGTCTCTATACTTTAATGGAATGCAATTAATTTATTTTTTTAATATACAATCATAAATTCAATGTCTGACATCTCATTTATTAAAATGATAAATTTCACTAAATGCATAGCAGGTTTTTAGATCCTTGAACAAGGGTAATTCTCATCTCATTTATTAAAACTGTAAATTTCACTAAATGCATTGCAAGTTTCTAGATCCTTGAACGAGGGTAACTCTTTAGACAATATGGAAAGGTTTGAAGGTATCAATTTCTAGTTCCTACACCAGTAGTCAACAATCCACAGTAACCCAACTACAAGTGTGTAAGTAACTATGTTTTATTATTTGTCTTTGAGTAACTATGTTTAATTATTTGTCTTTGAAATAGACAAATTCAGGAAGATCTGCTTCACTCCAACACAAAATTCTACTAAAACACACAAGCAAATTCTTATAAGTGTCTTTGGAGGATCTTGAATGAACGAATATTCTCTATCTTTGAAATGTTCTACTACAATTCTTTCAGTTTAAGATACAACTAGACAGTTTGCAGAGTCCCAAAAGGGAAATAAAAACAAAAAACCCACTTCCATTGATGGCGTAAAGCGAGGTTGGGGTTTCGAGATTGGGGGAGTCGGCGGTAGTTATTCTGAGAGCAAAGAGTGTTCCTGCGAACTTTGAATAAATAAATATGACCACCTCTTGCGGTAATATGGTATGTAGGGTTCGTTTGTGGGGAAAAATATTTAAGCTTTATTGATTGAATTTGAATTTATTTTTGTGTACAGTCTTCTAAGAGTTGCAAGGTAGTTGTAAATTAGCTGTGGGATTTGTTGTTTTAGATTCGAATTTGGTAAAAAGTGAGCTTGTATTGCTGCTTCATTTAATACTTCCGGGTTATAAATGGACCTAGAAATAGAAAAATAAGGTTTGGAAGGGATACTGTGTGTGTGTGCATGTTGTTAAGGCAAGATTTAGTACGTGACAACACATAATAGAAATTACAATAAGCTCATGCACCCATGGTGGATAGCCAGGGCTATTTGTTGCCATGGATTTTAGTGAGCTCTTGCGAGCAACTAGAACAACATCAACAGTAGAAGCAAAATCAACATTGGTACTTTGTGACATATTTGCTTGAGTTTCCTGAGATCAAGAATGGGATGGATGGAAATGGAAAAGAGGGGGGATTTTGGGGATTTTCCGCATCAGAAAATTAGGAGATTTTTGTGGTGTCAATGTCAATATAGGTCTAGGATCTGCAATTTTTCTGCGCCAACGTCCTTGGTTGTTTGCCCGTTGGATTGTGCTGACTAATCTAGGCAACATCCCAACTCAAACAAAATGTACTTTTTGAATTGCACACCTCTCCAGTAGGAGGGCACTCAAGATTTAAAAAAACCTACCATAGGGTCAAGAAGGATTTTTTTTGGGATGGCCTTAAAAATGATGTTCAAAGGTTTGTGGCAGAATGTTTGGTTTCCCAACAAAATAAGGTGGAAATAATTAAGACCCCAGGTCTTTTACAACTATTAGCCATCCCAAGTTAGTGTTGGGAGGAGGTTTCCATGGATTTCATCACAGGGTTACCAAAGTTTGAAGGAAAGAGTGTCATCATGGTGATTGTTGATAGACTGACCAAGTACGCACACTTTTGTGCACTCTCGCATCCCTTCAAAGCTAGTACAGTTGCCACTGCATTCATGGAGATAGTTCAAAAGTTACATGGCAGCCCAAAGATTATTGTAAGTGACAGAGATCCCATCTTCACTGGACATTTTTGGACAATATTATTTTCTTGTTTGGGTACTCAATTGGCTCATAGCTCATCCTATCATCCTCAATCTGATGGACAAACCGAGATAGTGACCAAATGTCTAGAAGGATACCTTCGTTGCTTTGTCTCTGATAAACAAACACAATGGTTCAAATGGTTACCCTTGGTAGAATGGTGGTATAACACTTCCTTTCATACTGCAAAAAAAATGACACCATTTATGGAACTCTATGGATACCACCCTCCTTCCATCACTTCTTCTCTAAAAGAAAAATATATGGTTCAAGCAGTGGAAGATCACATCGAGTATCAACAACAAGTTCTCCAAATATTAAAGGACAACCTGACCATGGCACATAATCATATGAAACAACAAGTAGATCAACATCATAGTGAAAGAAGTTTTGAAGTAGGGGATTGGGTGTTTTTAAGACTACAACCATACAAACAGATGCCCTTCAAGCAAGCCAAGAAGGATAATAAATTATCACCAAAGTACTATGGCCCTTATAAGATGTTGCAAAATATTGGTACTATGGCATACAAATTAGAGTTTCCTGCATCTTCAAGAGTACACCCAATTTTCCATGTTTCATGCTTAAAGAAGGTTATAGGTGACAAGACCCCAATTCAAACTATATTTCCAGAACTTTACAAGGAAGAAAAAATCATATTGGAGCCTCAAGCCATCAGTGACACAAGAATTCACCAGCTGAGGAATAGATCCATTTCAGAGTATCTCATTAAATGGAGGAAACTATTGGTTGAAGATTCCACCTGGGAAGATGAGTCTTTT
>SNQJ01S0012315.1:17472-83079 GCA_010110895.2 Picea sitchensis
ATAAGATGTTGCAAAATATTGGTACTATGGCATACAAATTAGAGTTTCCTGCATCTTCAAGAGTACACCCAATTTTCCAGGTTTCATGCTTAAAGAAGGTTATAGGTGACAAGACCCCAATTCAAACTATATTTCCAGAACTTGACAAGGAAGAAAAAATCATATTGGAGCCTCAAGCCATCAGTGACACAAGAATTCACCAGCTGAGGAATAGATCCATTTCAGAGTATCTCATTAAATGGAGGAAACTATTGGTTGAAGATTCCACCTGGGAAGATGAGTCTTTTATACAGAAGCATCCAGAGTTACTCAAGCGTTGCAGACAACACTTGTCTCAAGGGGAGGGGCATGCTAAGACCTAAATAATGGCTCATTACCCCTTAATTGGGGCATATTATATTAGTAATGTTATTTTATTTATGCCGGCTTTAGGCCATTAGCTGTCATTATACCTCCTAGTCTCCTATATATACCAAGGAGACATTTTCATTTTGAATCATCTTGTAATTGTACATTTATGTGGGCATAAGGAGGTTGCCCCCTCGAAGAGGCTTATTATCTGAATTTATCTCCTTTTCAAGGCGTTGAGTACTTATTTTGAGGTTTTTCTATGCTATATTGATATTTGGTTCTTAACAACAACAAACCCTAGATCTTTATTTCTTGGAATTATGAAATGATATGGTTCTTCAACAACCTGATATAATCTTTATGTGCAACAAGAAGTCTTTTAACCATAAAAATATTGAAGGAGGGTTCCAATATCATAATGTCTTAGAGCTCAACATCAAATATGCAACCTTCTTAATCACTTACAAATACATCCATATCTTCTTCATGAGAAATTGGAGAGAATAATTTTATCATCTCAAAGAATTTTAAAATAGTATTACTTATTAAGATCAAAAGAGAATTTGATAGGTCAATTTCAAATATCTCATACTCAAGACTCTAAGTTACAAGATATAATCAAAATTAACCCTGAAGTAATTCTTTGTGGAGTTTTATTCATGAAATATGTTCTTCATTACAAAATATTTGACAATCATATACATGGTTGCAAATACTCCATGATCATATAAGAAAAGTCTTTTGAAGAATATAAGAAGAGCACTCAAGAACTCATCATTGTTCCCAATTCAGAGATTCAAGCATAAAGCTATGAGAAATGGTGTAGAAGAATAAAAAGAGTGGAGAAGATGGAGATTTCTCTTTGTTGATCAGAAAATTTTCTACATATTGATGGTTTTACTTTTCTCTTTATATATTCTTCCCCTGCCCTTCTAAAAAAAAATTGACCCTTGATGAAGTCCTTCTTCTCTTTAAAAATCAAATTTTCTAACTACTTGAGTAGTAAGGGTTTTCCCCTTCTTGAATTTCCCGTACAATTATTTTCTCGAAACATTTACTTTAATTAATGTCTCATTTAAGTGTTTTTAATGAGTTCACATCATTAACATCCGCATATTTCAAATGGGTCCTTTTCCTTTTTTAATAAAAGTTTTTGAATAAATTTTTATTTTCAAAATTTTAATTAATTGCCCTTTAAAAGAGGGGGATTGTGTTTTAATTTTATGGAAGTGATAATAAACATTTCAATCTTTGAAATCAATTAATATGTGATCTTCATTGTCTTATCTTTCCAACGATATAAATTTTATCCAAATCCTACTCTTGGATCTCAAGATATGACCTCGTGAAGTTAAGTTGTCAAGTAAACTCATCAGAAAACAAGCTAACTGTTATTTTAATTTCTTGGAAAAATATAGCCATTTTCAATCCTTGAAACCTATACTAACATTTTCTTCATCAAAATACCTTTCCAACGATATACAATTTGCATGATTTCGTCACCCGAAGCTCAAGTTATGGCCTCTGTAAGATTTACATTGTCCAAAAAAACATTCACAAAATTTATTTTTCATTTATCTTAGTGTAATAGATTAAATAGGTTTGTACTTGTAAAATTCAGATTTACATTGTCCAAAGAAACATTCACAACTTAAAAATAGTAAAATCAAGATTTACATCGTCCAAATAGACATCCCAACATAATGGCTTAGTCATTATATTCAATAAACCTTAATAGTGTCTTAGCCACTATATTCCATGTCTTGGTCATAGTTTAAGTTACACCTATTAGACTCTAATTATACACTAAAGATCATGTCATAGTTTAAGTTAAAACCAAGAGAATCAAGAAATTCCATATATTTGTTTGTTTGTTTTTTTATTTATTAAATTATGTATATATCTTATTGGTCATAGTTTAAGTTACAACTATTAGACTCTAATTATACACTAAAGATCATGTCATATATATTTGTTTGTTTGTTTTTTTATTTATTAAATTATGTATATATCTTATTGGTCATAGTTTAAGTTACAACTATTAGACTCTAATTATACACTAAAGATCATGTCATAGTTTAAGTTAAAACCAAGAGAATCAAGAAATTCCATATATATTTGTTTGTTTGTTTTTTTATTTATTAAATTATGTATATATCTTATTGTTTTAAACATTAATTATACACTAAAGATCATGTCATAGTTTAAGTTAAAACCAAGAGAATCAAGAAATTCCATATATATTTGTTTGTTTGTTTTTTTATTTATTAAATTATGTATATATCTTATTGTTTTAAACATGGCTAGGATTAGTGGACATATATGGCCTCCTACAATATTGAAACCCATCATTATAAACAAGGTATACTATAAACAACATATACTAAGGAAACATTATAGTACAAGAAAATAGATACAATTCATGAATGCAAAACCTTCATCACACCTGGTAACTCTATATTGGAATAAAAAATTATGATCATTTCTTATAAGAAATGCTTTAATTGGAGATATGTCATCAAAGACTTTTAATTTGTAACATTTGATGTTAAAAAAATATTGCTTTTTCTAGTACAATTGACAATTACGATGTCAACGAAGTTCATTGTTTGGATTACTTTATCAACCTTATTTCCAAAATAAATGCATTTAGTTATATTCTTAAAATTTCCAAGTTCCAAAAATTATTGGAGAAATTATTTTCAATATCCAGTATTATTGTAGTTAGAATTATGGCTTAGAAATGTAGTTTCGTGCAACTTAAAATGCTAAAATTATGGGTGTTATGGGTGGAATCACGTTTTCCAAGATGAAAAATTATATTTTCATACATAATATATACTATATACATTATGCATATCAACAATTTACTCATCAACATTAAATATAACAAACAAGTTATAACCATGGATACTATCACAAATAATGGAATAGTTTTAAGCGAAAATTTGAGCGTACAGAGGAAAACCAGTGAAACAAACTATATTGATGTTGTAAATGTGACCATGCACTATTCGATGGACACTAATGGTAACCTTGTATTGATACTCCTCATCCTCCTCCACATCAAGCTCATCCTCCTCATCCTCCTACTCAAATTCATCCTAGTCCTGGCCATGTGAGTGGCTCAGAGATCGAACCCCATTGGACTTGTCCTCGCTAGTATAATTATCAACATCCTTTGCATCTTCATCTTTTGAATCCACTTCCTCTCCATCATCTGATTCAAGTCTCTCACCGCCTTCAACATTTGTTTTGTCCAAAAACTATAGGGATTTAATGATTTGAAAACCCTAGCTCTGTACTCCGGTAGTCACATCTCAAAGCACTCGTACAGGTCTAAAGACACAATGTTAAACTATGACAATGGAACAAGATCCTTCAATGCATGTGTTTTATTATTCGACAAATCGAGATCCTTCGGGGATTTAATCCTTGCTTGCACTAGATGCTCGAGGCCATCGGAGATCTTTTTGTCGCTGAGAACGAGATGCTTTAAATTAGGCAAGGATGGAAACTCTTCCAGATAAGTCAGGCCAACATTGGCTAACGATAGTTGCTGGCTCCTTGAATGGCAATGGAAACAAAATTTTTTCCTTAAGAAATGGAGGGGGAGTCGGCCCATGTGTTTCATATGCCCGTGCATTATCCAAGGTACCAAAAATATGGTCCAGATAATAGTGATGTGCCATTGGAGATGGTGGAAACAAAATCAATATGATATGAGATTATCATAGACAACAAAGAGATAAGGAGAGATAGGGAACTGGAAACAAAGAGATAAGGAGGAGAGATACATAACTAACAACAAAGAGAAATAAGGAGGGATACATAATTGACAACAAAGAGATAAGCTCTCGAGAGGGAGAATGGATCCTTGCATTAAATCAGTCTTGTGTGCCCTCTACAAATTGTAGTAAATCCCATGCTAGATATTTTCCTTGCAGTAAATCTGTATTTTCTGCACTTATGGAAAGTATCAAGTATTCACTCAATATTTCGTTGGATATTCTTCGATGCCTCATTAGCTCTGTACTGAATAACTAAACTTTAATCTTCAAATTCCACTGGAGAAGTAAGTATTCTCCAAGGCCTCGTTAGCTCTGTATTGAATAATGAAACTTTAATCTTGGAAGTCCAATGGAGAAATAAGTTGGCATGCTCTTTCAGATGCCACGCCAACCCTTTTGGAAGGTCCTCAATAACTAAATTTAATATAGAATTCACCTTTTGGAAGGTCCTTAATAACTAAATTTAATATAAACTTCATTTTTTGTCGGGCTCATTTCATTTATTCACAGGTTAAGAGAAGGTATGCTTGATTTGAAGGATTTTGAATGAACCTACCAGCTCATTTGTTTGTGTGTTTCTTAGTCTAAATGCTCCTTGGTATGTAAGGAGTTTTATAGGTGGATACAAATGGTTTTAGAAAACATGTCAACTAGTTGACAGGTTTTCTACAAAACCTGACCCTAAGATATGTCTTCAACATAATTAAATGTATCTTACACTTAATAAGAAACATAAGAGAGAAGACTATGGAGCTTTGAGGGTTTGACCCCCCCTTAGAAAATTGATTAAATAATAATATTTTGACGAAAATTATACTCCACCCACGCCCAGTCAGCATTGATGAGTCAACCATTCACATGACGTCGTGTGTCATCCAATGATAGGTCAATAATCTGCCAATAAGAATTTTCCATGTGTCATAAGTTGTATGCTTCCATGTGTCTCCAACATTGAGTTGCCACATGTATCCAATAGTTAAGTGCCATGTGTCGCTCCTCTATAGGTTAATAAAATTACAATGCCATCCAATAAGTGGATGCCACATGTCATTAAGTAAGTGGTTGGCATATGGAGTGTTTTGATTGGTTAATGGATTCATGTGGGTAATTTAAAATATTGGTTAAGTAATGAAATAAAGTGGATTAGAGGGTTTAAGGAGGAGGTAGTAGTGTGATGCAGAGGTGAGGGTTGTTAGGTTGGGGAAGTGAGGGGGTGGGTAAAATTGTGAGGCCACCCTCGCAAACCCGATAAGGAGAAGATTAAAATAATGTTAAGTGTTCAATAACGAGGGAAGGGAAATAAGGGGAGAGTAATGTGTTGGGTTGGGGAGTGAGGGATGTGAGGGGGTGTGGGAGTATGGCGAGTGTATGACCGCCAAAGAGTCAATATTCTAAAATAAATGTTAAGTATGGAATGAAGGAAGGGATGGTATAAGGGTAGTATAACGAGAAGAAAACAAGGGTCTTGGGCCCAAAAAAATAGAAGAAAATTATGGGTTTTTCGCCCCAAAAATTTGGATATATTTTCGATAAATCAACTTTTTTCCACATGGAAGAACTGCCCTTTTCTGCCTAAACGCAAACCTGGATATCTTGAGCATACAAACTCGGATTTTGAATTCGAAAAATGCGAGACAAAGCTGAGACTGAAGGTTACACAATGAAATATTGACCGTCCAAAAATTTTCTTCTTTTGATATCATTTTTTATTATTAGTCCATAAGCGGGAAAATATAGATGACCAGTTTTTGGTCAACACCTACCTATCTAGTGATTGATCCATTTACACATTGTTTATTTATAAAATCATCAACTAGCCACCTACTTGCAAATGATTGCAAGGCACTAATACAATTTTTTTTTATCTATTATTTATAAATACTTAACTATAGGTGAGACCCCCTAACACAAGAAATAAAATTGACAATACCCCTTGTTACAAGAAGATTGATAGCATTTGATTTTACTAGAGTTTATTGGAGGTACCTTATCGCATATTGATTATCGATTTGTGTTCCTCCAATATATGGTGTTTGAAAACGTATAATTGTTTGGCATGCTATAGATAAAGAATGTGTGATCATCCTATCTACATATATGCTAACAGTTGATATGTTATTCACATTACCAAAGGGTGGATACCATATTGAGGTTCTCATGGTATATACAAGTTCAATTGCAAATGATATGGTGGTTTTTACTTTTGAAATTTTTGTTGATATATCATAATGATCCAACATGAAATGATACTCAACTACATAATACAACCTCACACGTTATATGATAGTTTCAGACTTTCATATATTATGTATTTTCTATATTGAAAGGTGTCACAATGAAGTTAAATAGTTGGAAATGATTTCCAACACAACTCATATGGTATATTATATGCTTCCATCTTGAGTGTTGATATCATTTGAGCTTTGATTTTAACATTCACTACAACATGTATACGATGTCGCATCATTTGGGTGGCAACATATGTGTTTTAATTTGAAAAGAGGTTTGGTTGGTAAGTCTTGACCATCGTTCCAAATGGAATTAAGCCCTTGTTGATATGGATTTAAATCACATGATAAATTGCATATGTGGCATGATGTATTGCATCACTATTTGTTGTAGTTGTTAGTGGGATTATGATCTGAAAAAAGAGTTAATGTTTTGGGAGACATGAAGTCCCATGCATTGAATGCATGGCATGCTAGATTTTCGTGGAGGTTACCACCCTTGAATGTTTTGGCATTTTCACTTTGTTGTTTTCGAATTGAGGTAAGAGAGAGTACCTCTCTCAACCCTAAATTGTGGCTATTATAGCACTAAAACTGATCTTTCTCAAGGGAAAAGGCAAGTGTTAAGTGAAGGAATGTAGTTGTAGCTTGTTCTCATCAAATGCATGCCAATTGTTTGCAATAATAATTTCGAGATAGATCTATATGACTGTGAATG
The DNA here is from genome assembly GCA_010110895.2 of Picea sitchensis. NCBI lineage: Eukaryota > Viridiplantae > Streptophyta > Pinopsida > Pinales > Pinaceae > Picea > Picea sitchensis. Next base: position 24,561 of record SNQJ01S0012315.1, read on the forward strand.
AAATTGCAACTTACTTTTGGACTCATTCTATAACATTTATTTTATTCCTAATAATGATAGGTTTGATATGCTCTCACTGTTTACCTTACTGGTTAACGTCCATCCAAAAGAAAATAAAATCTTGTTGTGTTTTACAATGGGTCTCCAGGGTTTTCCCTTTTGACACATTTTTATGTCAATATTGGGTCTTGAACCTTTGTTTAGTATAGTCTGAGTATCGTTCGTTGTCTTTACCCTTTCATAATGGAATTTCACCGCTAGAACCATCTCACCACCTCAATGCAATGACATTCTATGTTTGAAGGAAGATTGTGTTGTGGTAATACTTTCTTCGTGGACTCAGGGTTTATGGGTTTTTCGAATCTCTTTTTGGGTTGCATTTTCAAAATTTTTCTATCCTAGAGATATTGTCTTGAGCCAAGGTTTACTTATTTTTCAAATACTATGCTATGCCTAGTTTCAAACCGACACATTGTCGTTGATTGAAGACATTGAGTTGGACTCGATGGTAAACCCTGGTTTTGCATCTTTGCATGATGAAGAATTTGTTTCATATGTATGAAATGTGTTTGAATTTCTGATCAAGATGGATGTCAGTGGCCTCCCACCTATTCCAATTGGCTCATATCAACAGTTTTCCAGTTTGGCAGTTTTTCCCTAGTTTTTAGGTCCCTGACTTGCGGGGTCATTTTGAGGCCCTAAACAACATTTTTTAGGGCTCGCCACAGTCAAAATGACCTTTTCTAGATAGAAAAAAGATGTGTAGTCCTCGGATAGACCTTTCCAATGGGCTATCGTGCACCTAAAACGAAGATCGTTTGCAAAAGTTACGACCCCGAGAAGTTGATGTACTAACTTACCCAAACGGGGCCCACATGAGTTTTGGCGCTTCATCTCCTAGGGTTAGGTTTTTTGGATATCTAGGGTTTTTGACATTCATGTTTATTGTAAAAAGGCCTTCAGAGCCTCATTATAATCATCTTCTTTAGAATGAGCACATCAATCACATCTCTTCTTAAAGGTAAGTCGCCACCATTCTAGCAAGCTTGTTTCCGCTGCATTTTACAGTTTTAGCTTATTTCCTTATTGAATAGAAACTAGTTTCACTGTATATATGTTATTCTCTGTTAAGAATATTTTGATAATAATCTATATTCATTTCGTTCTGCAAATATATTATGGATCAGTGGTATCAAAGTGGTCTTCTCCTTGTCGTTCTTAATGCATGTCTCCAACAAGGTTAGGGTACAAAGAATTGGGTCTCAAGCTTGTTTCTCTTGAAGACAAAAGCTCTCGCACACCCAAATGACTTCTCATGGAAGAAGAAAAGAAATATGTTGGGACAAGATAACCCTTCAAAATGTTTCTCGAGGAAGCCCTCACGCAACAGAGGAACGAGATGATGGATAGTTTTGTACAAATCCTTCAGCGACTACCAACAGATGACGAATCTTCCTCAAACGAAGGCGTCGCCTCCTTCAAGGTACAAATAAAATTCAATATTCCTCTATTTGAAGGTCATATAGACGCAAATACGATAGACAAATGGTTGAATCTGCTAGAAGGGCATTTCTCTGTCCATAGCTTCTCGAAAAGAGAAAATATTACTTTTACACTCCTCAAATCCATCCCCTGTGTCAAAGATTGGTGGGAAACGATATGTGAGAAAAAGGAAACAAAGGAACCCTCATTATTTACAGTCGTAGTCACCTGGGAGTCCTTAAGGGATGTTATTAAGGAGAAATACTACCCTATTGGAAGTTATGACGACCTGTACACAAAATGGACCACGTTGTGGCAGGAAAGAGACCAAGCGGTGCTCGAGTTCACAAACATCTTCCATACCTTGTGCACCAAGTTGGGTATCAAATATTCTGAGTGACATCTGGTGCTCAAGTATCACGAGGGTCTGCATAGATACATCCAGGATGAAATGGAGTTTATGGACATCTCATCCTTGGGCACGACCTACCGATATGTCGTCAAAATCGAGCAGAAGCTAAAACAAAAGACGCGGAAATTTGGACCTAGGAACCCCTCACAGCAAAATCCAAGAAAGGGTGGCCCCAACCTGCAAAAAAAATGATAAAGCAAAGATGGACAACCTTAGGACAACCAGTCCAGGCCGCAAGAAAAGAAGGACACCAAAAAGACAAAGAAATATACCGGGAAGTGGTGCGACTTCCATAAGAGCCCCTGGCATAAGATTGTTGATTTCGCTCGAAGCAGTCACTAGTGGCTGAGGTGAAAGCCTCTGAATCAGATGCGGGTTCTGACTTTGAGTCAGAACCCGAAAGGGGGAGAGAGATCATAGACACATAACCTAGTGTTATTGTTGCTACCACCAAGCTCCATCCCAATGAGCCAAGTAGTCTAGAGGAAGGTGAGATCCTTTTTATTTCATAGATGTGGGTGAAAGGCATACCGTTGCACTTCATCATTGATAGAGGTAGCGGAAGAACCTCATCTAGGTAGGAGTTGTCAATGACTCACCCTACCAAAACCTTTAGCAACCCTACACCATGGATGGCTCCACCAAGGAAACAGCATCCGTCGGTAACAATGTCACATATCATATGAAATCAAGCCCTTCAGCGATGAGCTATTGTGTGATGTTTCCCCTCTTGAGTTTGTAATGTTCTTTTAGGCCAAAGCCTTATTAATGGAAACATCATGTTGTATGAGTCTAGGACCTGTAATGTTATTATTACTTTGAACAAAATTTTTTACAGAATATTCGAGGCATTGTGTGTGAAATCTTGAGGAGAGGTGAATTAGTATCGAGAACAATTTAAAACCTTTTCAACTTATGCTTAAACCATTCAACATATCAATTAGCAATGAACAATAGTATAAGAGTTACACCAATACACCACAATGCCATGCAATATATGAGAAATAATCAATAGTTTTTTTTTTTTTTGTTCAAAGGAAGTAATGACTTGCAAAGGTACCTCTGACTTCAAATGAAATTTTAGGGGATAAAACCTCCAAGAGGAAGATACAATCCTCAAACATCAAGAGAACTTAAATGTACCCACTTCCCAGATATGAGAGATAATAAAACTTTACATTCAAATCTGCATGCCATCAACCAATCATCCCATAGAACCTAATAATGCTTCTGGAGACTTCTTCAATTTCTGCAATTCTTCAATTCAGGTATAAGTCCTATGAATAATATATCAATGTATTATAAGGCTCACTCAATTTTCCTCCTTGAATCCTTCCCAAAGGAGGTTATAGAAAGAATGATAGGCTTTATTCATTTCTGGTCTATTAGGAGAGTGAACTTTACCCGCGAGGAATACCCCATGCTCAATAATTAACATCTGATTACGAAACTCACAAAGAATGAAACTTCTGGTCGAGTACTCTTTCCGATGAAATTTGTCCCTTCATTTGGATTCTTGAAGAAGAAGTTATGATTGTTTCTGAACACTTGTTTATTGACTGAAAAGCCGGAATTGATTGCAAACTATATCTTCCACATGGTGTATCTCCATAATTATATAGCCGAGATCAAGGGCTGGAATTTTTGCCGGTGCCTTGATGTAATGGCTATATTACCATAGCAGTTTCCGCCGTATGTCGTTCTAGAGATTTTTATGTAAAGGGAGTGAAATTGGTGAGATGACCTTTAAATAACGTACATTAGAACACATCACCAAAGACTGCATCCTCCCTTGAAGTCAACCTTCTTTGCTTCTTATTTCCTTTGAAATTCAACTTGTATCAAATGGATGTATGATGATGTTTAATTTTATACCATTTATGTCTTCCTTTTAGCATTAGGGCCGACGACACTTTCTTATTTTGTAATTTTTTCTTTAATTATCTTTAGGGCCTGCAGTAACTCAATTCACTTTGTCATCTTCAAAATTCATTCCTCCTCAACCTTGAGAGTTCGCACAAGAAACAACATAATGTATACTATCCATTCATGGGTGTTGTATATGCATGTGCATTTCTTGTCCAAATGCACCTTTATCAATCTTGTGGTCCAAAATACATGACTAGGGTTGACATGTGACAACAATCAATATTTCAACAATCTCCCCTTTGTCATTGATGGAAAATCTCATGCTCCCCCTATCATCCTTTGGTGTTTCTCTCCCCCTTTGACATCAATGTGGCAAATGTTAGGGATGCTCCCCACGAGTTTAATGGAAAATGTAACTCTCTTCATTTTGGGGCTGCTCCCCACTGAACGTAATGGCACTCAATACTTCATCCTTATTTTTGGTCTTTAGGACATTTTCTTCCATGCAGTCTTTTTGGCCTGTCTTCTCTCTCTTCTTCATGTCTAGGATGTATATGTTATTTGATCTTCTTATTTGCAGTTGCAACCAATCTTCATGAGTTATTTTCTGGTTTTGTTTCGGGAATCAAAGCGTAGAGTGTATCCTTGATCACAAATTTTATTAACATTGAGTAGATTATGATTTAAGTCTTCAATAATAGAACATTCTTTGCTTTACATTTTTCTTCCAAGCTCTACTACACCTTCTCAAGTATTTTGGCAGATGAGTAATATCCAAATGCAACATTTCCAACCTCTTTCTTTAGAAATTTGATGGAATTTGTCTTGAGTCCACAGGGTCGTATGTAGAAGGAACATCCCTTTATCCTATGTACCATTCATCTTATTCTTTACATTCTTCATTGGTCAATGCTATTCAACAATCTTCATTGTTTGGAATCTATTTCCTTCTACATCTTGTGGTTGGCATAGGGACATCTTCATTCATATATCTAGCGATCTACTAAATTGCTGTGACCAAGATAATTGCATTTGTAGAATACAATATTTTTGTCCATCAGCAAGGTAAAATGAATTATAACTTCTTTTGTTGAAATCCTGATTATTTCCATATCTTACATTTTACACCATTCATGTTTCTTGCATTATTTGTTCCTTTCATTGATTCTACAATTAATTGCCTTATGTCAATTTTTTTTGCAAGTATAAAATGACCAGAGAAAGAAATTTTTGATACACACAGGGAGTAGTGACCTTCTTTGTGATGTGTAGTCCATTTGGGTTCATGATCTACTCTTACGTAGTTTCCCCTTCATCATTTTGATTGAAGATTCTTTGATTCTGAGGTGGGAGGTCTTCTTGGATTTTCATCTCTTTTATGATAATTCCTTCTTTACGGTATCTTGGTCACTTCCTACATCAATTTATGCAGTGTAGCTCTTTCTTCAGCCTTCTTGTTGGTATTTTCATCTTCTTTGTATGGCGTTTCACCCCATGCATCCAAGATGTGTTAATTCTTTTGGCACTTGGTATGCTTAAGCTCTTCCTCGATGAGACAACTTCTTGTTCAAGTTTCTCACAATCTTCTTCTTTGCTTTATCATTTGGACCTTCTTCTGCTATTCTTCTTAGCTTCTTCGTGCAAGTTTTCAAAGGGAAATGGTTTTCTTCTCTTAGACTGCAGTCTTCAATTGTTTCTTTAATCTTCTTTATCTTTCATAACTACCCAATTCATGCTCTTGGTTTTCTCACAGTGTCTTTGAGCTTGCCTTTATTTTCAATCTCAACATGCTTCAATTTTTTAATATTCTCATCTTCTTGTTGAATCATTTCCTACTTCCTTGATTTTCTTCTTCTTCATTGTCATCTCTTTCCATCCTTGGATGAGGGACATTCAAATTCAACATGTCCAACTCCTTCCTTGATTAAAGCAAAAAAGCTGACCTCTATTTTCTTCTTTGAAATGCGAGATGTTGTAATCTTCTTCAACTTCTTCTTCTTCTTCCTTCTTCCCTTGCATAAAGGTCTTGTAGCTTGTCTCAAAGATATTTTGCTGATGCACTTGATCCCACCTTGGATTTCACTAGATCTGTCAATCCATCGAGGATGGTATCTATTGCGAATTTATTGTTCCTTTTGGCTTCATGCAATTTGCGATCTTTGGTTTCTTCAAAGCATTGTATCATGAAGCAGCGCCAGCAAACATCTTCCCAAGAGCTTTCAAGTAAGTTTCCATTCTATTTTTCCGATTATTCAAATTCCTTCCATCAAATGGTGGAATCCCATTTGAATGTTGTCTTCCATTCTTGCATAGGATATTCCTTCGATTAAGTTAAAATCTTTGAAGGTAACCTGCTCTGATACCAATTGTTGTCTTTTGAGGAGGGTGAATCAATATCAAGTACAATTTAAAATCTTTTTCAACTTATAATTAAAACTATTCAATTATATTCAATCAGCAATGAACAATAATATAAGAGTTACCAATACACCACAATACACCATGCAATATATGAGAAATAATCAATGGATTTTTGTTCAGGGAGTAATGACTTCCAAAGGTAGCTACAACTTCAAATGTAAAGGGAGGTTGAAACCTCCAAAGGGAAGATACAATCCTCAAATATCAAGGGAGAGTTGAACTCCCATCCTTTCCCCTTCCTTCCACTTGATAATATGAGAGATAATAAAACTTTACGTTAAATCATCACCATCGACCAATCATCACATAGAACACAGTCAATGCTTCCTGGGACTTCTTCAATTTTTGAAATTCTTCAATTCTTGGAGGGGACTTTGATCTTGTAGATAATATAACTCAATGTATTCTCTGAAACTCCTCAATTTTCACTCCATGGATATACAAAGGGGTTTGCCAGAAAGAATGGTAGACTTTATTCAATTTTGGTCTGTCGGGGAGAGTGAACTTGCAAAGAAGATACTTAGCTCAATAATTAACATCCGATTATTGAGCGTGGGGCATTCTTTACAAGTTTGTTCTCCTGAATAGACCAGAATTTGTCCCACTTCATTTTGGATTCTCGATGAAGAAGTTATCACTATTTTACGGAACACTTGTTTATTGACTGGCTTGAGATTTGGTCACAAACCCTATCTTCTATAGACTGTATCTCCATAATTATAGCAGATCAAGAGATGGGGGAATTTTTACCAGAGTCTGTGATATGTCTTCTCAATACCATAGAGATTTCACCATCCTGAATCATTCTATAAAAGTTATAGAAAAATGGAAGTAAAGATGGCTTGAAAATAACATGCAACAGAACACATCACCAAATGGCTTCATCCTCCCTTGAAATCGACCTTCTTTACTTCTTATTTCTCTAAAATTCGACTTGTATCAAATGAATGTATATTATTGATGTTTATTTATACCATTTATGTCACTTCCTTTTTAACATTAGGGCTGACATGCCACTTTCTTATTTTGTAATTTTTTTCTTCAATTATCTTGAGTTGTGGCGCTCCTTCTTCAATTCACTTTGTCATCTTCAAAATTAATTTCTCCTCAACCATGAGGATCCATGTGACATTCCACATACCAACAACATGATGTATACTATCCATTCCTTGGGTAAACAACATGATGTATACTATCCATTCATGGGTGTTGTATATGCATGTGCATTGTCCTTCATGTCCAAATACCTTTATCAATCTTGCGGTCCAAAACCCATGACTAGGGTTGACATCAATGACAACAACCAATATTTCAACAAGTATTACCCAGTGCTATTTCCTTGATCTCTGCCAAGAAATGCAGAAAGGTCATCTCTCAGACAGGGAATTTTGTCTTCTTCATGATTCTCTCTCAGAATGAGCAAAAGATTGCAGCCACATCCAGGGTCTTGGCGGCCGACATCTCCACACAGCAAAATCAAGTGGATAAGGTTGTGGAAGAATACTCAGATATCTTCTCCTCACCTATCGGGGTACCTTTGCACTGTCAGGTCAAGCACCCCATCTATCTGAACCCTGAAGAATCGCTTCCCAATGGGTCAGTATACCAACACTCTCTGTTAGAGAATGAGTAGATCGAGCGATAGATCCAAGAACTGCTCCACAAGGGGCACCTCCATCCCATCTCATCACCTTGCAGGAGCCCAATCGTGTTGGTATAGAAGAAATATGGAACCTGGCGACTCTGCATTGATTACTGGGCCCTGAATAAAATCAGAGTTAGAAACCAGTACCCAATTCCCCGAATTGACGACCTCCTTGATCAACTCACGGGGGCCAAATACTTCAATAAGATTGATCTAAATCCTAGCTACCACCAGGTCCTGATAGAATAGACAAATGTATGGAAGACCACCTTCAAGTCAAAGGAAGGTATTTTTGAATGGTTGGTCATGCCCTTTGGTTTAACAAATTCTCCAACCACTTTCATGAGGATGATGGATGATATCTTGTGACCATTCACAAATACTTTTGTAGTGGTGTATGTGGATGACATCCTCATTTACAACAAGACTTGGGAAAAACACTTGCAGCATATTCAACAAGTTTTGCACACACTGCGGTAGCACCTGCTCTATGCCAACTTGGAAATATGCTCCTTCAACATGGACAAGGTTCATTAGTTGGGCTACATCGTTGATCAACATGGCGTACATGTGGATCCAGCCAAAATCCAAGTCATTCATGACTGGCCAGCCCCAACCACACTCACTGAGCTTCGAAGCTTCTTGGGCCTTGCCAATTTCTACCGTATGTTTGTGTTGGGATTCTCCCATATTGCATGGGCACTTAGCCAAGTAACCAGGGGTGGTGGTAAGGAAAACTTTGTGTGGGGTCGGTCCCAACAACAAGCCTTCGATGATTTGAAGCAACACATGTGCTCAGCCCAAGTACTTTCACTACCAGACCTGCAACAACCCTTTGAGATAGAGACATATGCTTCAGACTATGCTGTAAGCAGCATTCTCAGTTAGCAAGGCCACCCTGTGGCCTATCATAGTGAGACAGTATCAGATGTTGTCTGTAAGTACCCTACTTACGACAAAGAAATGTACTCCATTGTGCAAGCCTGCCGCCACTGGAGACATTACATTCTTGGGAAGGAGACAGTCATCCACACTAATCATAAGCCACTCTGGTTCATGCGCAAGGAAAATTGCAGAATGACCGCCATCAGAAGTGGTCCATGTACTTGCAGCAATTCCACCTCAACATCAAGTATAAAATGAGAAGCACCAACTGCGTTATTGATTGCCTCAACAGATCGCCAGTCACAACACTCACCACAGTACTAGACTCTTGCGTCCATGAGACCTCTGGATGGCCCCAACTCTATGAGACAGATCTGGACTTCTCCACCACCTACCAAATGTTGGGTGCAAATGCAGTTGTCCCTAATTTTCATCTTCAGGATGAGTTGTTGTGTCGTTTGGGCCATATCTGTGTTCCATCAAGCGAGCGATCGAATATGATCTGGGAATCCCACTGCAGTCGGGTGGTAGAACACTTCAGCATCGAAAAGACAATGGAAATGCTGTAGAAACAGTTCTACTGGCCGAAACTTCGACAGGAGGTCAACAAGTATTTCAGGTCCTGCACTACCTGTGCGATTTCCAAATCGACCACTAAGAAACAGGGCTTGTACACCCCTCTGCCTACTCCCGACAAGCCATGGGAATCCATATCAATGGACTACATGCCGAGCCTCTCATCCACCAAGCGGGGAAATTACTGTGTTTTTGTGGTTGTGGATCACTTTTCTAAGATGGTGATTATGGCCCCCTGCAAGAAGAGCATCACAGTAGAGTCCACTACCAAGCTATTATTTGAACGAGTCTGGGTACATTTTGGAATCCCACAAACCATTGTCTCAAATTGGGACAGTCGATTTCTCAACACATTCTGGTCAAGCCTCTAGTCACTGTTGGACACCAAGCTCACCAAATCCACGACCTTCCACCCCCAAATAGATGACCAAACCAAGTTCGTAAATCAAATGATCGTGCATATCCTGCACATGTATAATTCCAAGCACCCTCACACATGGGACGAGAGTCTCCCCTATGTTCATCATAGCTACAACCGAGCCCTGCATAGCTCAACTGACCACAACCCCTTTTAGGTGGGGTTGGGATTCCAACCATTGGGTCCCATAGATGTTGCACTACCCCTTGCGGTCACCTTGACCGACTCATCTCCTACTCCAACTGAAGTTGAAAAATACACTCGGTTCATTGAGAGGATCCAACACATCCGACAATAGGTTCAAGATATCCTACATAAGTCCAATGACAAGTACAAGAAACGCCATGATCAACACTGGGTACCACATAAGTTTCAGGTGGGTGAAAAAGTTTGGTTGCACTTGCAGAAAGAGCGCCTTACAGGACCCCATTGTAAGCTTCGCCCACTCCATTATGGGTCGTACACCATCACTAAGGTTTGGGTGATAATTCTTTTGAGCTCAACATTCCTCCTTTCCTTGGCTTGCTCCGAATGTTCAACATGGATATACTTCTACTATATTTCCCACCATTATTGGACACCTCAGAGATAACAGAACAAATAACACCAATAGAGATCAACCTCGATTGCATACAACATGCATCCAGTGATAATATTGTGTACAAACATATCAAGGGCACTCACCAGCAAATGATCCATCTTTATCAAGTTGTCAAAGCAGGGCAACTCCTGAACCAAGGCAAGTGGCTCACTTGGGGCCAAATTCAACATAAATTTCTTGATCTGATGGGGGAACTCAATGCAATGGATACCATTGGTTCCTAAGAGGGGAGGATTGATCCATATGGATGTCGGTGTCCTCCCACCTACTCCAACTGTTTCATTTTAGCAGTTTTCCAGTTTGCCAGTTATTTCCCTAGTTTTCAGGTCCTTGACTTGCGGGGGCGTTTTGAGGCCCTAAACAACATTTTTTAGGGCTCACCACAGTCATAATGAACCTTGATAGATAGATAAAAAATGGGTATTCCTCGTATAGACCTTTCCAACGAGATATTGTGCGTCTAAAACAAAGATCCTATGCAAAAGTTACGACCTCGTGAAATTGATGTACTAACTTACCCAAATGGGGCTCACATGACTTTTGGCGCTTCATCTCCCAGGGTTAGGTTTTTTGGATGTCTAGGGTTTTTCATATTCATTTTTATTGTAAAAAGTCCTTAAGAACCTCATTGTAATCATATTCTTGCGAATGAGCGCAACCATCACATCTCTTCTCGGAGATAAGCCACCACCATTCTAGCAAGCTTGTTTCCACTACATTTTACAGTTTCAACTTATTTCCTTATTGAATAGAAACCCATTTTACTGTACATTTTTTATTATGTGTTAAGCATATTTTGATAATAATCTATATTCATTTCATTCTGCAAATATATTCCGGATCAATTTCTTCAAGCTGAGGACCCTGATTTTTTGACATGATACTGAGTTTTCATGAAGAAGTGCATTATTCGGTTTGATTCATGGTCAGTGATTTAATTGAAAGCGAATATAAATTTTTTTATTGGCTTGGTTTAATGGATGGAGAGGATTGCTTTTGAAGTAATGTGTACATTGTATATTTTCATTGGCCATACCTATACGATTTTTTTGTACACAGAAAATTATTTGGAAATGGTTAAGTTTCAAACCCAGATACTTAAAGAAGTGAACTACAAGATAATGAATGTATTTTGATGATATCTTGAGCTTGAGAGTTATGATGAATAATTTGTTGAGGTTAAAAGAAATACATTACTTGTGATAATAATTCACAACCTAATTTCGATCCTCACTGTGCTTTTGGTTGGTGATATAAGTTGTAACGATTAGATGGTTGTTCGAATGTTGAGTACATATGCATGTTGTTAAATAAATGAACTTAGTTTGGCCAATTGTATTTCACTATTTTCACAAATTTGGTCTTGATTAAGACACTACTGTTGGAAGGAAAATATTAGGTAAAGGTTGGCATATGTTTGCAACTGTCAGTTATTGATGCTCATAGCTTGAATATTTAAATGAAATGAGATATGTTTTGAGGATTGCAATGTTTTATTTTTTATTCATGGGATAAATTCCCTCGTGTTATCACTTTTCATAAGCTATTCCCTCTTTCCCAGATTCATATATCATTTCAAATGTTCATTTATCTTTCCCTCTGTGCTATGAAATTAAAATACTTCCTGACAAATTGATATCAATATTGGAAACAAGAATATATTATGATGGGGGATGTGCATACAATTATGATCAGATTTTGAAAGAGTATGTTGCAGGGTGGTTATATTTGATAAATTTAACTTTTATTTCTCAGGGCCAACTCCTCCATATTTTCACTTTTTATGAATTATTCCCAGCTCCCAATTCCATATTCATTTTAATTCAAAAGGTTCCCCCCTGATGCATGGTTAATTTTTGAAATAAAGGATTGGCAGAAATGGATGTAAAATTGATAGGGAAATTATGAAGAGATTGTTAACGACTAATTTGAAATAATGATAGATTAATTTTGAACACGTGCCATTACATTTCCTTGCCATTATTTCACTTTTCGCACATTACAATCCCATCATTTTCCCGAAATACATTGTTTCTCCCATGTTCTTTAATAATAATTACATATGTGATGAAGAAGAGTTGATGGGCATAATTGATAGGCTTGATTGATTTTCCCTCCTATGTCTCCTTGATTGCTTGCATGTTATTTGATGTCAATACAACTACTTATAAGTTATTTTATGCAAATGGTATTTGATGTTTATTGGATATTGTATGCATGCTCTAACTTTAACTTGTTCTTATAGACGAGTTTCTTCAGTAGAAGAAGTGGTGGAAGAGGAAACATGGGAAGAGGGAGAATGCCTAATGATTTTTGGGGTAACAAAAGAATCTATTTCTCAATCTATTTCGATGTCGAATATGAGGAGTATAATCATCTCCTACAAACTGGTTTCTTGAACTTAGCAAGACAAGGGGCTTCCCAACCCCGTTCTCCACCTAAAAGAACACCCCTTCATCCTCATCCAAGTATTTATGGTATTCATATATAGCCACATGTTTCATTACCTTTTGAGATTCCAACCAATGATGGTTGGAATGGGATTATTAATCATCCTTGGCATCAATCCCCAAGATGGCCCACTATTCCATTGTCATTACCTCCACCTCCTCCAAAGTGATTTTCCCTCCATATTTCATTAGAAGATTCTCATACCCATTCTACTCATCCATTAAAGAAGCTTAGATATCAAATTCAAGATATTAAGCCTAGCAAAGGAAAATGAAATCCCCAGTCTGTCAATTCTGATCAATTAGTAACTTCTTCACATCCAGTCACTTATCATGCTAAGCATCCAAAAAATGAAAGTAAACATATTTATTTTGAGGACATGCATCCGGAAGCATAAACAACAAGATTTAAATCATTATTTGATGAAGGTTTGGAAGTCATAAAGCCACATGAAAATAAATAGAGGCAAGTTGTTTCACATAAAAAATATGACCTATGGTTTTATAGTGTTATTATGATGTTTTTATTGTTGAGGACGGTTCTGGCTATTATCTTTTGGACAATGGTATGCTTTGGACAGATTGATTATTTATCATTTTTGGATATTTTCACAGCAACATTATTTTTGGGGAAGTTGATGATATATTTATTTTGACATATTTGTGACAACTTTTTGACTTAGACAACAATCTAATATATTTATTTTAATAAATATATTTACCATTCAAGAGTCACAAGGATGTTTACAAATGGTTTATGAGTTGATTTGTATATGTGTTATGATGATGGTTAAACGGATGCTTAATGACATGCATTTGTATATTTTCAAGGAGGAACAAGGAGGATATGTTAACCCTTGTATCGGGTGGTCGGGAAGCGACTGGCCTCAGGGCTCCCAATCAAGCCAGGAAGCCATGCGTCGGCTTCGTTGACCACCGACGACATGTCTCTCTCACACCTAGCCTCTGCATGATAAACGATTTAAGAAAAGATAAATTATGCTTCGCTTTGTGCCTTCTAAACGACCTCCTCAGGCACGTCAACGTGTTCTTGGTCATATCTCCCTCCATATTGGTCACCTCGGCTTTATAACGGCCTCATCCATCACTCTTCTATATGGCCTTAACTTCATCTCGATTACCATTCTCCTTGAAATGATCTCTCACACGATGGTTACTACAGTTATTTCATACCGCCTCTGGGTTTGTTTCAACCACTTTTCTCTCTCGCTTCACCTTTGCTCTCACCTGGTTCAGTTAGCCCACACCCATTCTCTTCATGATCCCCTTTGCCCTCCCAATTAACCCCTCTCTGAAAATCCCATGGCTCGTGGAGGCCGCTCCCGTTGTGGACGTGGAAACTCCTCTGCCTCAAGGGGTCAATCTAGATATTTTCTTATAACAATGATAAAAAAATATGACAACTCATACCATGCACACACGCCCCTTCAAATCTAGGTTGAAATAAACTTAGTGGAAGCAAATGTTCAAGTCCTGCGACATTTTTTCACGGATGAGGAGGTTCGCGTCGACACTAGATCTTGGGTTCTAGAGATCGGAGGTATTCACTCTCGTGGATCCCATTATCTACGAACCATAGAACTCTATTGGCATATGAAATTACTCTTGGGACAATCCCTTGCAGATAGAAAGGATGATAAGGAAGATATAACGCTCCAAATGGACGATATGCAAGCGAAAATTTGGCTCCTGGACCACAAGATGATCCTACTGGCAAGGAATATCGTCGGCACCGACCTTGAAGTTGTGGTAGCACCTCCCACCTAGGTGCAACAGGGGGTTGGTTCATCCAATACTTAGTTTTTTTTCTATGAAAAGTTTCTTTTTGTATATCATAACTCATATAGTAGATCATGAACTCTAGGCCATACCCAACAATTATCTAGCTAGGCATATAATTAGACCAATTTTAAGTCATTTTTTCAGGGTTCTAGATATAGCTACAGTCATTCCTCTAGATTTACAAGACAACTTTCATGCAAAACATTAGACAAACTATTGCACTGTTGTTGGTCTAGTTTCCCTAGTGGCAAGCCAACAACAAGATTTTTTGTAATCTTTTCAATGGCAATATAACTAGTTGTGGATTATTAACAAAAAAGGGGGGGGATATGTTAAAAATTAAACAAAATATCATTAGGGGGTCCCAACCTATTAGTTAGTATTTATTTTATCCTTATCATTAAATATTATTATACAAATTATGTCTTATCCCATTTAACTAAAAATTAGTTGAACTTCTCAAACTACTTTTGAGAGAATAAAAGAAGATTTCAAGAGACAAGAGAAAGAGGAGTGATAGAGAGAACAACTTGATAAGGTATTCTCTTGATTCTTAAGTGAGATTACTTTACTATTTCATTAATCTCTAAAATATATAAGTGCTAAGAAATTCATGTTGATAGCAGGATCCTCTTGAAGGTGGCAATAAGGAGAACCAAGAAGTATTGATTTGTTGATAAACTTCACAAGGTTGATCACCTATATCTGATAGACTGTGGGTTCTTATTAGATTTATGGATTAGTTTTCAGTACTGATTAAGGATTTTGTGCAAAGTCAAGGCAATGGCATTTGTGACCTATCATTTCAACTTTGTTTCAGTCTTGGTTTCACTTAATGATACCAATGGTCTCTATATTATGTAATATACCATCTTTGACTACTAAGTCTTATTCTGGTCCTTATCTTTTGGGTATGAAGAATGTTGTTGGTTGTATCTCATATTTTAATAAATAAAATCTTTGGATGGTTTTGAACTCTCATTTGAGTTTCTGTGTATTCTTATATCAATTTTATTTTATTTTATTTTTTGTAAATAAGAAGTGTATGTATATTAAGATCTTTCAAAAACCGAAGTAGGATAGCAAAATACAAATATGTTCGAGTTGTAGTTACTGGAATGCCCCAGCCATGGGGAAACCAATCCAGCCAGCCCAACCAACCCATTATTCCACTAAGTCATAAGTGAAACCAGTAAGAGAGTATTTAGACTGTTTAACATCTACGACCTAAACCTGAGAGGACTCGAAAAACACTGAAAACTTAGACACCTGACAGGTATCTAGTCCACGTGGCTTGAAGGTCTCCTGGCCAAGGCTCCTCCTCAATATACATTGCCTCGTCGACCCACTGCTTTCCATCTTTCTCGTTGCGCTCAGCTCCCTCGGTGTCATCCTCGCGCTCTTCCTTCTTCCTGCTTATGCCTACCGGGCTCGACACGTTGTTGTGACCTTCATCTATATCGGCCTCGGGGTCCTCCATTGGGCTAGCTTCGACAGGATCTGGGAACAGGGCCGCATGCATGGACGAGAGAATTTGGAGGAAACTCGCCACCTTTACGTCTGTAGCCTGTATGCGAAAGTGTAAATCCGCCACCTCCTGCCTGAGTTCAAAAACCAGGTCGTGCAATACAGACATGCTGCCCCTGAATTGCGCTCTGTCAAAGGAATTCGGGAAGTGAAATCCTATCGTCTTAGGCTCCCCCTGTGGAGAAGGGCTGCATCCCAGGTTTCCCNCCACCTCCTGCCTGAGTTCAAAAACCAGGTCGTGCAATACAGACATGCTGCCCCTGAATTGCGCTCTGTCAAAGGAATTCGGGAAGTGAAATCCTATCGTCTTAGGCTCCCCCTGTGGAGAAGGGCTGCATCCCAGGTTTCCCAGAGGATCATGGGAAGGCACAGAGTTAGGAGGGATTGTTGGGGAGTCTTGAAAAAGCCGAAGGAGTGAAATTGGCGTTCGAGGGATTATGGCCATGGAGCTGAACTGAGGAGCTTATAGAGAGACATGAGTAAAGTTAGACTGATGGCAAGGGGAGGAATCAGCAGAGGTCGAGTCCGGAGGTGTGACCGAGGGCCTTCGAGGCTTCCAGGGAGAGCCTCGCCTCGGTCTGCCTCTTGGGCGCGTCATTGGATGCCCGATGCAACTGGCAGAAGGGATGAAGGTCGCCTGGTGGAGGGGTATGACAGGGGATAGCTCGCTCCAGAGGAGAAGAACAAGGATAAGCTTGAGTTGTGTAGGGAGGAGCCCTGTAAAAAACGAACACAAGTGAACCGCATCCATAATGAACCAATTCAATCAAAATCGCAGCGAGGGGAAAGGACTTCTGCATAAATGCACCCTCGTATTGCCATAAACCGCATTTAAATTTCAGGTGGGGCGGTGGGCTGTGGCATAGGCCCATCACGTGGCTCCATGCCACGGCGCCCGGTACCTTCTCTTAGCTCCTGCCACGATGACCTCTCTGACACCCCATCCGGGGGCAAATTTTTATTTTTAAAGTTGTTTAAATAATTTAAAAAATATATATTTTCTGTTATAAATATTTTCTTTTTCTTTGACACACTACAATCATAAAAGACAACAATAATTCCAAGGATATATTTCTTGAGGATTAGTTGATTTTTTTGTAAAGGGGGCTATAAACACAGGGTGATAATCCCGACTATTTTTCTCTAGCCAAGAAAAAAATGAAAATGTTGGTATTAGGATAAAGCCATTCATTTTTATCAACACACGCCTCTTGGTAACTCAACATGAGGCAAAGGCTACCCACACCTTATATGGTTCTTTTTAGGATGGGACAAAAGGGGAAGAAGGAGAGGAAAGTGACTTGTGTGTAAGCCCCATTGGGACCAGTTGGTGAGATATTATCCTCCTTCGACGTGCTAGAGGACCAAAAAGGATGAAAATTGGTGAAATGTACTCGGTAAGGGGATCATGAGCTTGTTGATTTTTAGACCAAAAAACTCAAAATAGAAAATAGCCAATCGTTACCACTCTTGTACTCTAGGAAAATTGGTCTAAGCAAGTTCCTAGGGTTAATTGGGGCCTAAATCAATTAGCTAAGTAAAATTTGTAATCAAGGATTGGATGAAAAGGGGGTCAAATGTGCCTTTGAATCCTATAGCATGATCATTTCCTATGGCTAGACATTGTGCACTACAAACAACAAGAGGCGAACAACAAGTTGTCTGCACTTAAATGTGTTGGAAATATATCTCAAATTACTCAGAAAGTGAACTGAGCGAGGTAGAAATGAGTCGAGTGAAATTACTTGAATTTGATGTCTCAAATCAAACCTCTAATAGGCTAATGTATTCATACTAAATTAACATGTGTTTTGATTTATAACAAATTCAAAGAATAAACCCTTTATCCCCCTATGATTTGTCATGAGTTCTAGCACGTATTAGAGACGTAGAGATAAAATTATGGCTATTGTAATTTATATAATAGCATTATATTTTCTTGTGTAAGAGGTTATTTACTCATGTCAAATGCAAATATCAAGTTGTAATTTATATGATAGCACTATATTTTCTTGTTTAAGAGGTTATTTACTCATGTCAAATGCAAATATTAAGTGCCAACAACATGGCTAGTAGATGACAAATCCAACTTTTGATGGTGACCGGGATTTTCCAACCCTAAGTGGGGTCGAATAATGGAATTTCATAACCATGAGTTTTTTTTTGGGACTATGATGAAATATAATTATTTGATGCATGTGAACTATCCATTGAAGTGATCAAGTTTGTAAGAGCAAAGGGAAATGGGTGGACTAGAAAAAGGCTTATATCATTACCATTGTAAATTTTATTCATTTTTATCTTATTATCCAAGCATACAAGACAACATTCCATTATGAAGGTCCTCTCAATCATTCTCACACAATTTATCCCATAATTAGTTATTATCACTTAGTATGAAAAGAGTGAGCCAGTGAAATGAAGTGGATGAAAGTAGAGAGTACCCCATGTAGTTCAAAGGAGAGTTTAGCCCCTTCTTGTCATTAGTGCTTTTGGGATCTTAAAGTTGCCTCAATGGAAGAAGGATACTTGTGAAAGGTAAGAGGTACAAGACTCCCTTGAGGGAGTTTAATTGGACCTACCGAAGCAAAGTAGTATTTTATTTGAGGCTAATATAATCATTGCTTTAGAAACATGCAACCAAAAGAAAGAGACCAAAAATCCAATAGCGTGTGTACTCTTTTGAAACAAAGGACATTATTTTCTATCGGGGGCCCTAACAAGGACTCCCTAGATTTGAATCCTAGTAGCTATTAAATCACAATGCTTAAAATGAAAAGTTGGAAATCCATCGACATGGCTAGGCATCCTCTTGTTTTTGCAACCATGTCACTCAATCAACAATATTCAAATCTCACTAAGTACATAAAGGAAATAATTAATAGTTAAAAATGAAATGTTTTTATTTGTTGTTTCTTGGAAATGTTCCTTGGATGTTTTTTTATGCTTTTTAGCAAGGTATTTTTATTCTGTTACATTGTTTTTGTCACGGGTAAACTAAAAATAAAGAATTAATTTTAAAAACTAAATTCAAGTGGTATTTGTTGGAAACATAATCCATTAGGGTTACAAAATCGAAGGAATGTGAAAAGTCAAGTGATAGTAACGATCATTGGGAGTCCAAGAGACCTCTTGGAAGATGAATCCAAAGGTCACATCGGTTTTTTTTATATGTGTATCATATTAATGAAATGAATTCCATTCTTAATCTCCAATTTTGCATTCCAACAATGGTATCAGAGCCTATAGTTCTTAGGCCAATTGAGTTATGGTAGTTGTCAATAGCTTAGTCGTCTAGAGGCACTTTTCATTCCTTCTTGTAGAAGCGTTCCTCTATCAACTTATCAGTCTGCATTACTCTTCCTAATAGCCTTCTTTTCATATCTATTGTTTGGTTATTCTTTGTGCCCATTTGAGCCTTTGCCTGAGTCTACCAATGTCCTCTTTGCACGGCTGTTAGGGTTTCCTGAGGCATTTTCTCTCATTGGCAAGTGTTATGGTTTCTTCCAAGGCACCCTCTCTCTATCTATGGGTATATTCAAAATGATAGTAATATTCTATCTGTGTTGCTCTAACGTTTGTGCCCCACTAGGTCTATGATCCACAATTCTATATGAAAAATAAAAATGCAACAATAGAATAGAATGGCACACAAAAATAAAAACGCTACACAATACAAAATACGTAGAGAATGATAGAGAAAAACATTAGAAGTGAGAAGTAAATGACCATTGGTTTATTTAGAAGAGAGGAGTGCCCTCTTAATACTATGCAAGCTGAATTTTTCCTCCGCAACAATTGCAGTTACAAAGGAAGTTGTTTCTTTATTTCTGAAGTGTCCTCTTAACTCGACTTGCGAGGGTTGTTTCACCAGAAACTGACTAACATGACTGAAATGATAAAATTTATTTTAGAAACGTCCTGCTTAACTAGACTAGCAATGGTTGTTTACATTTCAACTGACTAACACAAACTAACATAGTAACATTTATTCAACAATGCCTTGCTCAACCAAAACTGGTAAGAGCAGAATAAAAAAGAAATAATTGTCTACATGTTAAACTCTCTTGTGTTGAGTGGTGAAGGAAGGGGGGTGCCCTTCCTGGTGGCCCAATTCCTCCCTATTTGGATATGGAAGAATCCACACTTCCACCAACACATGAAGAAAATTGCCCTCCATTCTCACCAATAATTTCTTGAACTGTGTCGGGAACATATCTAAGTGAGCGCAATTGATGAGGTTTGCCTCAAAATCATTGTTTGACCCGCAAGAGCCACACATGAGATTTCTCAACATGTGCCTTAAATATAAATTCCCTAGAAAAACAATGGGTTTGACCAATACACCCTAGCTGATCAACGACTTCAACTAAGAAGGGATGCCTTTATAAATGATTTTTCCTAGCTATACTGCATTTGGAAGAATTCTGTTTTTCGGAAGCTTTCTCAATAATTTGTTTGACCAAAGAGGAATTTATAGGAAGAGTGTTATGATATGTTGGCACTTCTGTTGGAGTATATAACATGCTAGCGGAGACTATTGGAACAAAAAATTGGTTTGACAAAAGAAATGTTGGAGGCTCATAAGGAAATGATGAAGGTGAAGTAGGG
This sequence comes from Picea sitchensis, assembly GCA_010110895.2. Classification (NCBI taxonomy): domain Eukaryota; kingdom Viridiplantae; phylum Streptophyta; class Pinopsida; order Pinales; family Pinaceae; genus Picea; species Picea sitchensis. The sequence goes on from SNQJ01S0012315.1 coordinate 45,261, forward strand.
CCTGAATGCATAAGTCATCTAGGTTGGCATGCTATCATAGTAGCTTCTCAGGAAGCGAGGTGGTAGGAAGGGGCATTGGGAAAAGAGGCTTCTGATAGGAGATCAATGGTGTGCTCAATAGAGCAATATGGGGGCAATCTCGTGGGTTGGGGGAAGACCTTGGAAACTTCTAGAAGTGGGGGAGCCATGTTTTGATGTGTTGTGTTGGTCAAATGGTCTGTTTAATGGGGCAAACCAAACACAAGGAAACATATTTGTTCATAGTGACTTGCTTAACATTTTCTTGTTTGGTCAGAGCCTATGTTGAATGAGGAGTAGAGGAAGTAAGTACATATGTGTGACCCTCATGTTGTAGGTGGTATTTATGAAATTTAGCATGATAAACAATTTTTCTGGTCTGTTGGTAGGGGAGTCCAAGTAACAGGTCAGTAGAATCTAAAGGTGAAACATCAGACATCACAGTATCCCAGAAAGGGCCAAAAACAAAGGTCACCGTGTAGCACCGGAAGACAGTGAGGCGTTGACCTTCCTTTTGTACCCATCTGAGATGATATGGTTTGGGGTGAGGAATATTCGAGAGTTGTAGATGTTAGATGAAGTCCTGGGATATGAGGTTCTTTTCTATTCCTTTATCAACGATGAGAGTATCCAATTCGTGCTTAATTTGACAATTGTGGGTAAACATGGGCATAAGAGTGGTGTTGTGTTCATTGGTGGTCATCATAATTAGAGATGGGTCAACTTTTGTAGGATTTTCAAGAGAAACAACTTCAGGAGGGTCAGGGGAATCATACTGAGTGACCTTAGCAAAAATATTTTTGTTGGGGTAAAGGTTCTAAAGTGCTTGACAGTCGGCATAAGCATGCAAGTTGGTCATGTGGAAGATACACCAGGTTGTATTATGGGGAGAGGAGGGTGAGGCATGTGAACTAGGGGAGGGAATGGTAGGTGAAGTAATGGAATTAGACGGACTATCTTGGGCTTGGGGAGAGCGGGTTCGAGGTGCCACTTTACATTCCACAACCAAGGCCCGAAGAAATTCCTTGTCTAAGGAAGAGCTTTCAAACAAATCCACTTCACAATCTAGATGAATTAATAAATCAGAATTGAATTTAATAATTAATGTCTCTTCTAGATCGATGGTGTGTAGTTGGATGCGTAGTTTGCAGAAGATGTCGATGTATCCCTATACAGGATGATAGGAAAGTTGTATGAGCTGCAACCATTCAGGGAGGAATTTCTGGCGATAACTCAATTGGTAAAAGTGCTCTATAAGAGCCTGGAAGAATTTGTCCCACGTCATAATGTGTGGTGTCTGTGTCTCGACCAGGTCATCTCTATCCAGGAACCATGAATAATTCTCCAGCTGATTGTCCCACCATGTCTACAAAATTCCCTCTAGTTGTAGACTAAAGGTCTAAAGCTTCATGTCTTATGTCATCTCAGGACATGTACAAAAGATTGTGGAAATATTGTGAAGCCAAGAGTCAAAATTCTCGCCATTCATTTGGCCCACAAACTTCGGTAATTGGAAGTGTGTATCAATCTGCATGGGTTTTGGAGCTTTGTGTTGTTGCAGATGGATTAGCTCCTAAAGAGCTATCGTTAAATCTTGAATTGGAGCTATGGTAGTGGTTGCAAAATCATCTGTAGATGACTCTCTTTGCGGCGGAATAATTTTCATTCACCACGGATGTCGATCTGTCACTGAATGTTGCGTTGAGAATCGTTGAAATCTGGAGTGTGTTGATAAGGCACCCAATACCCTGAAGAGGGTGTGTGGAGAATGGTGAAAGATGAATGTGCTAGAAGCCCTAAAGAGGGCGTACTATAAGTCCTGAGAAGGATGTCTAGCTCTGTGAAAAAAATATTGTTGGATGGCCTCTCTTCTGAATTCCATGGTTGAACATAAGTTGGCTTGGATCCATGCTCTAATAGCAATTGATTCACAATTCTATATGCAAAATTAAAATGTAGCAACAAAATAGACTAGCACGCAAAAATAAAAAACACTGCACAATACAAAATACGCAAATAATGACAAAGAAAAACATTGGAAAGGAGAAGTAAATGACCATTGTTTTATTTAGAAGAGAGGATCACCATTTTAATAGTATGGAAGGGGAATTTTTCCTCTGCGACATTTGTAGTTACAAGGTAAGTTGTTTCTTTGTTTCTAAAGTGCCCTCTTAACCAGAATTGCAAGGGATATTTCCCCAGCAACTGATTGACATGACTGACATGTTAAAATTTATTTAGGAAATGCCCTACTTAACTAGACTGGTGAGGGTTGTTTACATTTCAACTGACTGACACAAACTAACATACTAACATTTATTCAACAACGCCTTTCTCAACCAAAAATAGCAAGAACATAATACAATACGAATAATTTCCTACATGCTAAACTCTCTTGTGCTGAGTGGCGAAGGAAGGGGGACACCTTTCTTGGTGGCCCCGTCTGAGACTCGAATCCTCCAATCACACCTAGGATTTGAATACATTCATCTCGTAAGTTTGTGTTATCTTCATTGTAGTGCTTTTGTTCACCCTCACGCAATGCGTTCATTGTCTTCAAACTTCCAATAATCGCTTTCTACTTTGATGTCTTTTCAAGAGCTTCATATTACACCATAATGACACTCAACATTTACGGGTAGTGCCTATTAGTGTGGAAGACCACTCAACCGATATTGTGGTCATTGAGAGCAATGAACATTGTAGAGGCGGTCCCTGCCACAACACAAACGTGTGTGACGATATGCCTCACTCTTCAATTCTCCTAAAAAGAAAAATTCTTCAAGGAATCCATTAGTTGAATTGTTGATTAAAGGAGTCAATTGCAAGGAGCCCATTCACAAACCCCATATGAGGGGAATCTAAACGTTCCGGGGGGAGAATATATGAGAGTGAAGAACATGTAGGAACCCTCAAGGGATTCGATATTGGCACCCAAATTTTTGTGTTTAGTTTTGCGCACATGCACAAAAGAAGTTGTGCGCATTCATTCCATAGTTTTGTGTGCACTTAAGGAAATGTGCGAGGAATTCCATAGAGTGCGCATTGGACCAGGTTTTGTCAGTAAAGCCCCAAATATAAATATTACCAAGTGTGTGTTAGTCCGAGTTTTGTCAATTGCGTCGGAATCAAGAAAGGAATCACCCGGGAAATCTCCCCAATTGATTATTCCCAATAACATACGAAGATGTGGGGTGGCCAGAAGATGAGTTGGCCAGATAGTTAAGATTTCCCCTAATGCAGAAATTCTATGTGGAGCGTTGGCAAGCACTAGAAGCATGCGAGGCAGTTGGATTAGACAAGCAAGTGGAGAATAATAGAAATAGACAATGCTCCCCAGTAGTGGAAGATACAAAAAGGAACTCTAAGCTTAGATCGAGAGTTAGTTAATCAGTTTGTTGGTTAGTGAGTCAAAGAGTTTTGAGTTAGATTAGCTACCAGTATCGAGCTCACTCTAATCTTGTTGTAATATTGGGATACTTCAAATATATTCCTGTGTCTTTGATATGTTCGATTCCTAAGCAAGGTGCATGCCACATTATGTTTTATTTCCACTTTTTTTATATAGTAATGATATGAATTTATATGACTATCACAAGCAATTGTTCAGTGCATTGTATAACTTTGATGTGATGGAATGCTTCCAGTAATAAAGACATGGAAGTTATGTTCTCCTCCGTGTCTATAATGAATGAGTTAGATGTGGGTGTGTATTGTTTTAGTTCTTATTCCTAAATATTTTATACGAACTGAATTATATGGATGCCAATTTTTGTAATGTTTTGTATGCTTAATCCTTCATCCCTATCACAAGACCTTATGGTCTCTATGATCCTCTCTGCATCTTGGGTGAGACCTTCATCGACCTTGGCCGAGGATTGATATGTTGGTGCTTTGGGGTTTTTTTTGAAATCTCTGGACGAACCTTGGGTCTAAAAATCCCCAATGCTAAGAATGACGAAATGCATGCATGAATGGACCAAAGGCAAACCCAATAAATGGTTATGTTTTCAAGACTTGAAGTTTTGTTGAGATCGATGGAGGAAAAGAAAAATGAGTCGACATCCTTCTAAGGAGGAGATTCAAGATTGGATAGAAGTGAAAGAAGACGAGTTTCACCTGCGAGAAACACAAGGATTGAAAGTGAACGTGGAGGAATGGAAAGGCAGATACCTTTACTCAGATATGCATGAGCTATTCTTCATGGAATTTCCATGTTTTTTGCATGAATGGTTAAAGAGAAAAGTTGAATTCAATTTGGCTGCATTACCAGTGGAGCCAACAGTTTGGGATCAAGCCAAGCTTGATAGTTTGAAGGTGCTCGATAAAAAGTGGACTCGGGCTATTGATTTTTGGCTAGCTCGAATAAAGGAATGATACATTATCGATTTTTCTATAGAATATAATGATTCTTTCAACAAGGCTAAAAGAAAGTTCGAAGAAGGTCGAAAGAAGCGGATGCTAGAAAAAATTCCACTTTGGATCAAGATGTTGTTTGTAGAGAGAAGAATGATGTGAATGGATCCCAATAGAATGGCCAAGTAAACCCCCAAGCAAGGGGGGGTTTCTACAAAGGCGGCAGAAAGACATAAGAAAGAGAGAATGGGTAAAATAAGGAGGATTTAGAAACTGTCATGCTGAGTTGAGGTATGAAATGGACCCAGAAGAATAGAGGAGAAAAAGAGTCAAGAGATATGCAAGAAGAGTTGAGCTAAGAGATAAATTTGAGCATAGGAGTAGAGAAGAGGTAGCCAAGGGTGTGCAGCAAGGTGTTGGGCCCATAATGAACAGGAAAATCACACCCGGAAATGGTGTTAAAGAGGATGTTGTTCCAGAGTGGAGCACAAGAGAGGACAAGCTTGCGAAGATGCTTGGCGTTGAAGATACTAGTAGTGATAGTAGTGGTAGTGAGGGCCTAGGTGATGAATCCCATACCCTTTGGCCATTGTGATATGCCACAACCTTAAGAGTGAAGAGATCATACATGTGTGGTTCTCCCATAGACTCGGAGGAGGAAGCATCTGTTGTAGGACAATTGTACCCTACATGAGTTACCTCCATGTTGACCAAAATTTGGTCACCTATATGTTCCCCCTCCTAGAATAATAAAAAAAAACAATATTGGAATATGAATGTTTTTGAACTATTATATGTTCATTGCATATCCCTCAGTATCAGCTTTGCCATGCATTTCACAGAATCAAAATACGAGTCTCCATGACCAAGATACACATACTTCTGCCCAGAAGTCCAATGGAGGTATTACAAGAAGAAATATTAAAAATGTTCTAGACATGTTCTCTCCTCTCCTTTCCCTTCACCTCTATTCATTCTCTCATTTTACACTTAGTCATTTTTCCTTATTTCTTTCCACGTTCACATTCATTTCCCTTTTCCTTTATTTTCCCATTTCTTTTTATTTTCCTTTCCATTTTCATTATCCCTTTTTTCCATTTATTTCCTTTTCCCAAATTTCACCTAATTCCTTTTATTTCACATATATTTCTTTTCATTTTTCATGTTTTCCATATTTCACGTGATCCATTATATACTTTCCTGACTTAGTCTTATTTACTATGGCTTACCGCAGGTTGGCGGGTTGGTGATATTTCTTAAGAGTATGTTTTCTCTCCACTACCCTCACAATGCACTTTGACTTCTGGCACTTTCATAATGCACACAACTCTTTTTACTACTATTTACTATGTAACTCCTCCAACACTTAGCCAAATATATATGAGTTACCACAGGTTCATGGGTTCGCGGGTTGGTGATATTTATTTCATATGTTATACGCAAGTCCGTCCGACAGATTCTCGAGAATTAGAATATTTTACAACTTATTTTTAATATTATTTACCTCTCATCTCCACTTCACCTACACTTAGTATTTTTCACACTCATTTCTTACTATGTATTACTGCGGGTTTGCGGTTATTTCCTCACCTATCCTTGCATTCACTTAAACCAGCGAACCCGCCATATTATTTTAATAAAAAATTTCCTATCCTAAGTTCTATGAGGAACATCTCCAAGTGACACATGGCACTTTATTAACCAATGAGATATATCCACATGGCAGTTAAATGGATGGTGCCACATGGAAACTAATTAATGGAGACACGTGGCAGCATACAAAAAGTGACACATGGTGTGATTTTATTGGATGACATATGGAAGGTTTTTATTGGAAGATTGTTGGCCTACCGAGTGATGACATGTGGAAAAATTCTGTTGGGTGACTCATCAAGGTTCACTGGGCATGAAAAATTATTATTATATTCAACAAATTTCCAAGGGTCAAATCCTCTAAGCTCCATAATCTCCTCTCTTCTTTATTCTTTTTCAAGTGTATGTTACACTTAATATTATATACCAATAAAACTCTTTTATTCTCGTACATGTGGGATAAGAATAATGAAGAAAATTCAAAATTCAACAATGGAGGTCAAAATTAAATCAAGGGTCCACATTTACCAATCAAACTTGATCGACAGTGGCTGAGTCATGATCTTGCAAAGGCTATATCTTGAGCTCCCAACCTCCGTTTGCAGCAAAATTTATATTGTTGGAAAGGTATTTTGATGTATACGATTATGGGTTAGGTCTTGAGATATCAAAGTTGCCAAAATTTTCTGAAAAATAAAATATCAGTTGGTAACATTTTTATGCCTCGTTGATAAATATGCTCAACACCTCGACTTCACAAGGTCATATCTTGAGATCCGAGAGTCATATTTGGACAAACCTTATATCATTGGAAATATAAGATGATGGAGATAACATATAAATTGGTTTAAATGGATGAAAGGTTATATATCCTATCCAAAAATAAATAAATTACAATCCCCCTCTTTTAAAAAGCAATTAATTAAAATTTTGAAATAAAAAATTATTTAAAAAAATATATATATAAAAAGGAAAAAGACCCATTTGGAACATGCTTATATTAATAATGTGAGTTCATTAATGAGGAATCAATTAGAAACTAATTAAAGGGAATATTTCAAGAATAAACTTGTATGGGAATTTCAAGAGAAGAAGAAAACCCTAACTACTAAAGTAGTTAAAAAATCTCTTCTTAAAAAGAGAAGAAAGGATTCATCAAAAGGTCCAATAATCAATATTGTCAGAGGGGCAGGGCAGAATATCATAGAAAGAAGAAGGTACATCCATGGATTCACAATAAATCTTCTAATCAAAAGAAGTAAATCTCCATCTTCTCCATTCTTTCTATTCTTTTACACCACTTCTCATAGCTTTATGCTTGAATCTCAGAGTTGGGCACGAGGCTAGTTGTTGAGTGTTTTTCTTGTATTCTTCTACATACTTTTCTTGTATGATCATGGAGTCTTTGCAACCACATACATGGTTTTAAATATTTGTTAATGAAGAACATTTCTCATGAATAAACTCCACAAAGAATTGTTTCGAGGTTGATCTTAATTGTATCTTGTAACTTTGAGTTTTAAGTATGAGATATTTGAGGTTGACCTATCAATTTCTCTTTCTTACTAATTGCAATACTCTATTAAAATTCTTTGAGATGATCAAATTATTCTCTCCTATTTCTTATGAAGAAGATATGGATGCGTTTATATATGATTAAGAAGATTGTGTGTGACGTTGATCACAATTTAATTCGAATGTTGAAGCCCTCCAATCTTTTCTTATTATAAAAAAGGTTTTGTTGCACATAAAGTTGTATTCAGGTTGTTGAAGAACCATTTTATTTCATAATCTCAAGCAATAAATATTTAGGGTTTGTTGCCTAGCACTCTCCTAATCCAAGATATAATAGATATATTTTTTATCCCAAGAGGAGTACCACCTCTTTAAAAACGTAGGAGGATTCATTTCCTCTTGAGGTTGTCGTTTCGGTCATGACGGATTCAAGCATCAACATTTTTGGCGACCATACTGGGGAACCGATTTATTTTCAATACATTTGAGGCCCTGCTTTAGATCAGATTGAAGAACCATAAATCTCCATGGCTCAAAGTTTTGAAAAGAAGATGCAAAAAAATTGTTGTTTATTTTAAACATGTCTCACCTTTTTTATAATTTAAAAAATAAGCGAGAAGCACCAAATATCCGGGAGAATGAACTCCCTGACAACTCCAGTGAAAAAATTCAAAATGAAGGATTTAATTCATGTCATGATGCTCCTTTATAGTCTTCATCAAGCCCATCAATAGCTTTACAAGACTCAACAAAAGGGAGAAATACCCAAAGAAGGAGGTGATTTCATAAAACCCCTTTAAATCTACCAGAAGTAGATTTTCAAATGCCCAATATTTCTATTGAATTTTTTTCTACATTCTTTGGGGATGCTTCAGAAGATGAAGAGCAACACTGGATTAATTTTAAAGGTACATGTTATGATTTCAACCTCACTGAAGACAATGTTACATGTATATTATTCTTACAAACTCTACAAAGGAATTCTCTTGAATGATATAGTTCATTAATGCCTAACTCTATTACCAGTTGGGATGTGTTAGAAGATTCATTTGCAGAAAAGTTCATCCCAAAAGTGCATTCATATGTTTTTTTTTATGCTTTAAATGTTGTTTCCCACCCACCCTCTCCCATATGGAAGCAACATAATGAAATGACCAATTTTGAAGAAGAATCTAATCAAAAAGTGGATGAAAATATTAAGTCAAGTCATGTTTCTGAAGATGAAGATGAAAATTCCAAATTACAAGAAGAAACTTTCAGCCTCCTATATACTCCATATGAATATATTTCAAGCAACAAATTTGAGAATGGAATGGAGGAGCCTCCACCGAATACACAAGAAGATTTCAGCCTTGTAATAGATGATGAAACATCTCAGAGCACTTGCAGCAAGAAGAATTGATGGAAGAAATGAATCTTGAGAAGAATGTTGAGAAAGATCACCTTTACAAGAAATAAGAGTATTTTCAAGAGATTTTTGATGAATCAAGAACCTTGGAAGTGGTTGGAAATAAGGAAAAGGATGAATATATTATTATGTTGAAAACTCCTCAGCCAATCAAAGACAATAGTATTCTTGAGCAGCCAAGAATTGATTTTATTGAATTATGGTCCCACAACATTGTTGGCCAATCAACACAATTAAATCTTCACCATACTTGGTATAATTTTTCTCCAGTAAATATTGAGAGTGCCCCTGACTCATTGGTACAAGTCCCAACATATCTCAAAATTTTGGAGTTCATTCCACAAATCAGATCAATGCTTGAATGGCTCCATTGGAAATCTGCCTACACCTAAGGTGTCCCTTTCTTTCAAGTAAGTTAGGGTAGGCAGATCATGTATGTACATATTTGGTTTCTTAAGTTCAATTTTGCATAATAAGGAATTCTTTATATTGAAGTTTGAAGATAACTCCATGAAAGATGAAGAATTACAAGAGTTCATTTTGAAGATGACTCCATAGCCCAATGGAGAAGGAATCTAGTCTTGAGATTATGGTGTTCTCAGCAACCCACAGGGGGTCAGTGTCCTGCAGTTGGAGCCAGTTTTTGACCAAAATTTAGTCACCTATATGTTCATGCTTCTGGAATAAAAAAAAAAAACGATATTGGAATTTTTGAACTATTATATGTTCATTGTATATCCCTCGATATCATCTTCGTCATGCATTTCATGGAATCAAAATACTAGTCTCCATGTCCAAGATATGCATACTTATGTCCAGAAGTCCAATGGAGGTATTACAAGAAGAAATATGAAAAATGTTCTAAGTGACATGATCTCTCCTCTCCTTTCCCTTCACCTCTATTTATTCTCTCATTTTACACTTAGTCATTTTTCCTTATTCCTTTCCACGTTCACATTCATTTCCATTTTCCTTTATTTTCCCATTTCTTTTTATTTTCTTTTCCATTTTCATTATCCATTTTTTCCATTTCTTTCATTTTCTCTTTTTTCTTTTCCCAAATTTCACGTAATTCCTTTTATTTCCCATACATTTCTTTTCATTTTTCATATTTTCCATACTTCTTTCCATATTTAATGTGATCCATTATATTATATACATTCCAGACTTAGTCTTATTTACTATGGTTTACCACGGGTTGGTGGGTTGGTGATATTTCTTAAGAGTGTGTTTTTATCTCCGCTACCCTCACAATGCACTTTGACTTCTGCCACCTTCATAATGCCCACAACTCTTTACTATGTAACTCCTCCAACACTTAGAAAAATATATATGAGTTACTGTGGGTTCACGGGTTGGTGATATTTATTTCATATGTTATATGCAAGTATGTCCGACTGATTCTCAAGACTTAGAATATCTTACAACTTCTTTTTAATACTATTTACCTCTCCTCTCCACTTCACCTACACTTAGGATTTTTCACACTCATTTCTTACTATGTATTATCGGGTCCGCGGTGATTTCTTAATATTTTTGCTATCATAATTTATATGAGGAACATATCCAAGTGACACAGGGTACTTTATTAACCAATGACATATATCCACATGGCAGTTAAATGGAAGGTGCCACATGGCAACTAATTAATGGAGACACGTGGCAACATACAAAAAGTGACACATGGCGTGATTTTATTAGATGACATATGGCAGGTTTTTATTGGAAGATTGTTGGCCTACCGAGTGATAACATGTGGAAAATTTTGGTTGGGTGACTCATCATGGTTGACTGGGAATGCAAAATTATTATTATATTCAACAATTTTCCAAGGGTCGAATCCTCCAAGCTCCATAATCTCCTCTCTTCTTTATTCCTTGTCAAGTGTATGTTACACTTAACATTATATACCACTAAGGCTCTTTTATTCTCGTACATGTGGGATAATAATAATGAATAAAATTCAAAATTCAACAAAGAAGGTCGAAATTTAATCAAGGGTCCAGATTTACCAATCAAACTTGATCGACAGTGGTTGAGTCACGATCTTGCAAAGGCTATATCTTGAGCTCTCGACCTTCGTTTGTAGAAATATTTATACCATTGGAAAGGTATTTTGATGTATAATATGATGGGATAGGTCTTGAGATATGAAAGTTGTCAAAATATTCTAAAAAAATAAAATATCAATCAGTAACATTTTTATGCCTAGCTGATAAATCTGCTCTCAACACCTCGATTTCACAAGGTCATATCTTGAGATATGGGAGTCGAATTTGGAAAAACCTTTTATCGTTGGAAAGATAAGAAGATGGAGATAACATATAAATTGGTTTAAATGGATGAAAGGTTGTATATCCTATCCAATTTTTTTTTTACCGTCCTCCTCTTTTAAAAAGAAATTAATTAAAATTTAGAAATAAAAGTTTATTTTAAAAAACTTATATAAAAAAAGGAAAATGACCCATTTGGAACATGCTTATATTAATTATGTGAGTTCATTAATAAGGACTCAATTAGGAATTAATTAAAGGGAATATTTCAAGAATAAACTTGTACGAGAATTTCAAGAGAAGAAGAAAACCCTAGCTACTCAAGTAGTTAGAAAATCTCTTCTTAAAAAGAGAAGAAATGTTTCATCAAAAGGTCCAATAATCAGTATTGTTAGAGGGGAAGGGAAGAAGATCAGAGGAAGAAGAAGGTACATACATGGATACAAAATCAAGCTTCTGATCAAAATAAATAAATATCCATCTTCTCCATTCTTTCTATTCTTCTACACCACTTATCATAGCTTTATGCTTGAATCTCATAGTTGGGCACAAGGCTGAGTTGTTGAGTGTTTTAATTGTATTCTTCTATAGAATTTTCTTGTATGATTATGGAGTATTTGCAACCACATACATGGTTGTCAAATATTTGGTAATGAAGAAAAAATTTCATGAATAAACTCCATAAATAATTGCTTCGGGGTTGATCTTAATTGTATCTTGTAACTTTGAGTTTTAAGTATGAGATATTTGAGGTTGACCTATCAATTTATCTTTCTTACTGATTGCAGTACTCTATTTAAATTCTTTGAGATAATCAAATTATTCTCTCCTATTTATTATGAAGAAGATATGGATGTGTTTATATATGATTAATAATATTGTGTGTGATGTTGATCACAATTTAATTCTAATGTTGAAGCCCTCCTTCAATCTTTTCTTATTGTAAAAATAATTGTGTTGCACATAAATATTGTATTCAGGTTGTTGAAGAACCATTTTATTTCATAATCTCAAGAAATAAAGATTTAGGGTTTGTTTCCTAGAACTCTCCTAATCCAAGATATCACAGATATATATTTTAGCCCAAGAGGAGTACCACCTATTTAAAAATGCAGGAGGATTCATATCCTCGTGAGGTTGACATTCTGCTCCTGATGGATTCAAACGTCAACATTTTTGGCGACCATATTGGGGAACCAATTTATTTTCAAGACATTATGTTAAATCCGAGATTTGATCATATCTCTTTGTAACCAACCCTAATTGGGGAGTAACATACCCGGTCACACCCTGCATCCTTCTAGTTCATGACTGGTCACGGGTTGAAAGAGGGCAACTCACGACCATCAATTTTGGGTCACAAGTTGTAAAGAGAAAACCTACGACTAGGAAAAAAGGTGCTGGAAACTCAAGGGAAAAGTGACATGGTTTAGTGTCTCAGCCTGTTAACCTCTAGATGATGTCCATCAGGTGATCAAGTGGAAAATAATTGTATAACAATGTCACATGGTTATGTGCTAACAAGAAGAGAAGTTGTCGTGCAGTGTAGTGAGGCACCAATCCAAAGAGAATTTTGCACTCGATGTAGTGGCATTACACTAAGTAGAAAAGAAGATGGTGCACAGAGAAGTAATGTGTTGAATGGAGAGAGTGATTTTGTACAAGGTGGCAGTGCGCAGATGGGACTAGTATATAAAGAATGCAGTGGTAGTTCGTGGATCGGCTAAGAGGCAAGAGCACACAGTTGTGGTGTGCAGTCGGGTCAGTAAGAGAGAGCGTATATTGTTGGTGCGCCAAAAGAATAGGAATATGGAGGCTCCCCTAGATGAGTTGATACCATTGGATGGTCTTGCATGACTACGAGTAGATAGCTCTTTGGGTCACCTCATGTGAAGTTTCAGAAGAAGATGGACTTATCGCCCCCCCCCCACACAACCTTGTGCATTTTAATCAAGAAGAAAACACACCAGATAGTGAACATATTGGAGTCGAAGAAAGAGAAGAAGAAGACAAAAGTAATGAGACAAATGAAGAAGAAGTTGAAGTTAGCAATACTTTACCCCAAGAAATAGTGGTGTGGAAAGATCCATCAAATAGAAACCAGAAAGGAGGAACTAGTTCTAGTTCAAAGATGGAAAATCAAGATAGTACATTGAGGTTTCTCGTGTTCCATGGGATAGGTAAGGACAATGTAGAGCAATATTGGTTCACCTATCATGCAATTTGGTCTGTAAAATGAGTTACAAATGACGTGGCTAAGATCGCGCAACTAGAGACCACGTTCAAGGATAGGGCCCTGACGTGGTACATGAAATACAAGGCTATTGCACCAGTGGGATAGGCGAGCTCCTTGGTTGAGATCAAGTAGGGTCTTCTTCGACAGTTTCAAAATCCAAAGTTAGAATTCCATTGCATTACAGAAATCAATGAGATCAAGCAAAAGGAAGGAGAAACCGTCTAGGATTATGACCAATGGTTCAAAATATTGTTGGATAGGTTGACTTTCCAAATCTAGGACGTGTAGCATAGAGAGTGGTTCATTTCAGGGTTGCTCCCCCATATCCAAGTCCCATTCACCCAACAAAATGTGATGACTCAGGCCGAGGCAATCAAGATTGTGATGCCCTTGGAAGCTACACCTGGAGGCGTAGAGACATCGGACGGGTTAGTGCAAGTTCAATTCCAACTGGACAACCTAACAATACAGCTGCAAGATATGGCCAATATTAAATTTGTGTGAAATCGTGTATGGTGTACTACATGTTGTTCAGAGGGACATCATCGAGAGGAGTGCCTGGTCTTGTCGAATTACGTGGCGACGGGCATTGATTCCATTTCCATCTGGGCAGTTAGAATGGTGTGAAATATGCAGTCAGTGGGGCCATGTGTGACCCCATTGTACCACATTACAGAAGTATCAAATAGTGACTCACACCCGATTCTATGAGTTCTGTAAATTTTTCAGCCATGATGCCAATGGAAGCGTCTCCCTCTAGTTAATGTAATATAACACCCGGGATGCATTTTGGATACAAGAGGAGAAAAAGGGTGTTGATCAAGGTGGAGCTAACATAGGAGGATATCAAGGTGGATATGGTCATGGTCATGGCCGTAGATATGGTGGAGGAGGTGGTAGACCCCCCACATGTTTCAATTGTGGTGAGATTGGTCATGTCTTACAATTTTGCACTAAATTGCGCATGCTCTATGCATATTGTTATAGTCATGAACATATAATGGAGGATTGTAACAACTTACTAAAGTAGTGGGAGGAAAATAAGACCAATTGTAACATGGTGCATGTTGATCCATGCAAAAACCAAAAAAGGAACGGGGAAATAGACGTTCAGGTGGTAACCCACAGAAGGGCGAAGACAAGGGAAAAATTTGAGCACAGTGAAGGATTGGGTCAGAAAACAAACAGTAAGATTAGGAAGGCACCCCATCCCCCTCCTAAGTTTGATGTTGCTCAACGGAAGCAGTTTCTTCTTGAGGCCCAAAGATCCCTTGAAGAAGAAAGAGTGTGCGATGAATTACAACGCATGACTCAAAGGTCTCTTGAAGAACCATGGATCCGAGAGGAAGTGAAGAGGGTGACACAAAGGTTGCTTGAGGAAGCATGGATATGCAAAGAAGTGAAGAAGTCAATGCGGTCATTGGAAGAATCTCATGCGCATGAAGAATTACAGTGTATGATGTAAATATCTTTGGAGGAGGCTCACATGCATTAGGAAATACAACGTGTAACCCAAACATCAATGGAAGAAGCACGCAGATAGACTACGTTGTGACGCACTGAGCAAAAGGATTATGAAGAACAACATTGGGAGGAGTTTCAATGCACATTGCACGCAGAAGCATTATGCGACCTAGGTCACCTAACAGAAGTTGAGGATCAAGTCAATACCTTCTTACATTGTTTTATTTTTCTTTCTTAAATACCTAGAAGCTGCAAGTAATTTGACCCAGATGTTAACTGCTTTCATGAAAGAACAAGGAGAAGAGACCACCATATCATCTTCACTGCTAGAAAGGGATGTTTTCCAAATTAGAAAGCAAAAGAACATTGGCTGATAGTTTAAGATGATAGCATAGCTTGGTGGGTACAACATGGATGAATTCATGTTGAACCTAGGGTCTGATGTGAACATTTTACCCAAGAAGTCTTGAGAAGTGATGGGTAAGCCTAAGTTGGTTTGGTTGTCCATATAGCTCCGTTTATCCAATCAATACAAGATCTATCCCATAGGTCGGTTGGATCAAATGGAAGTGAAAATCGAAGGAGTGAAAACAAAGGCCGACTTTAAAGTCATCGAGATCATCGATGAGTTTGATCCATATCCTGCATTGTTTGGAATTGGTTGGGACTTTGAAAATAATGTGGTGTTAAAGTTGAAGAATAGGCAGATGTCTTTTGAAACCGACACCTTGCCCATGGTCGGGACACTATATTGATATGAGGGCGATCACTATAATGAGCTCGTATATGAGGTTGTGTAGAGCTCGGGCATTGAAAAAATTTACAAGGTCATGGGGCGCAGGGAGGACTACATAAACCCCACTGCAGATGCTGAATTGAGTTGTAGGAGTGTCAAATATTATGACACAAATTCTGAGGATGCCCTGAATAGATGGTAGAATAAACATTACGAGGTGTCAACAAGGAGGTGCGCACATATCTTGGAAGAAGAGCACATGGAATACTTTGTCTCTTATCAGTATGATGGGTCAAAGTCGGTGAACACAATAATTGCATAGATACATCATGTTACGGAATATCATAGATTTTTCACCCTTGATATAGTTTCAGTCAACATCCTTGCGCAATGGTGGTTCGCACATTGGGAACCTTACCAAGAATAGGTAATTGTGAAAACGAACATGTGCGAATGATTCATATTTTTAGAAACCATACCTCACATCACATATCTTTGTGCAAGAGGTTGGTTAGCCAAGAAACGGTGCAGTGCACGTTGTAAATATTTAAAGTCTCGACGTGCCCGCTCACATCCATCCACTCTACCAAAAGTTCTCAAATTTTTCGGTGAACTAGCCTCGCAACCACCTACACTTCCTATACATCCAAAAACCCATTTTATAGACCCTCAAGAATCATTCACTGAAATCCACCCATTCCTCCCCCCCCCATCTCATAGAACCAGACGAGATAAATGCCAGCATTGATGAACTTCTGCATATCTGGATAATACAAGAAACAACGACACTTTCTCATGGGCCGACATTACTTTAAGGCATCCCCATGGGGCCACCTAGAGACCCACAAGGGGATACCTCATTCCCCTAAAAAAAAATATTGAATCAAGTCAAGGTGCATAATCAACATGCGCAGCAGCCCCAGTCAGTTAGACTCTTGCATGCAAAGTTCGATCCAAAATATTATCATTTCATACGAAATCCTTCAGACAATAGATATCAAAAACAATTAATGAATCATCTAATCAATAGGGCAGACATCTCTAGGCATCATCAGTAATGGCACATTCTCCAAACCATTTAGAGGACAACGAATGCTCGATCAATCCAATTGTCACCCAGCTTCAATCACAAGTGCGGAATGGATCACCAGGAAACCTTCCCAAATCCCCAAAACGAAAGTATGGTTGACCCTAACACATAAGTAAAAGGCCCCAGATCTGTCTACCAATTCACACAAATCTTGAACATATTTCCTAGAGGATAAAATCATCGAAAGGGAACAAAAATACACTTCCAACACATTTCAAAACCTATGGATACAACCTATGTTATGATGCTTCATTCAACAAGGTATATCATCAGGATAACGAATCGATATTGGTATATCTTTGGATGTACCATTCTATATCATTCTTCTAAGTATTCTTTCCTCTATCACCTCCACTAGACTGCTTGACTAACCCCCTCCCTCCTTCCTCAATATAAATACCTAGCCTTCCTGGGTTCCTTGGAGATATTCTCCACATCCTAGTCCCTCTCTCTATTTCCCATCACCCTTGTTTCTATTTTCCCCTCATTCTTTACTTCCATCGCCAAATCTCATAGACATCGCGAGACGTGTTTCCTACCCCCTATCCCATCCCCTCTCATTCCTACACTCTGGTTCTTCTGCCTCTTAACATAGTATCAACAACTCTTCAATAGAATCGCCGCACTACTCACTTACCCACTCCCCCTCTTCTAAATGTTCACATGATTCATCCCCTTTGCTAATAAGAAGCACCTCGACGTCCAACCCATACCATGCTTCATATCCTTTGTTCATGCAACATGGCTTCATCTCTCTTCATAGCTCTATCGCATCCATATGCACCTATGGGCTTTGTGCATTTCCATGCATCTACTAGTAGACCCCCTTCTCTCACTTCCTCTCTTCTATCCACCTCCCTAATCCAGTTGAGCGGCCAATGCTAATACCTCAACCTGGTCGTCCTAAACCCAATAGGAAGGTGGCAAAAGATACTCTCTCTTGACGACTGTTGTAGGAAAATTCCCCTGCAGACAAGTGAATGTCCTCTTGGATATTAGACCCCTATGACAAAGACAGAAAGGTTCTAACTTTGAACACTGACATTCCTTTAAATGTAGCTAAACTAGTCAATAGGAAAGAGGAAGAAAGTATGAGTACCTTTTTATGAAGTTTGTCGTCGCTTAGTCCAAGTTGAGCCTGATCTTCAAGTCCTTCAACGAGTCCCGCAATCCAATAAAAAAAGAAGACAAAGCATACTTCCTATTCTACCATGATTAGTTTAAAACTAGATTCATCCAAAGAGACAAGTCCATGCAAATGTACACAAACTTGAAGGAAACATACCAAGCACATGTATTAATGAGACAAAAACAAGGTGCTTACAACATGTAGATGCATATGCAGCAGCCTCACCAAGTCCTCCTTGTCCAACCCCTTGCTCGAACGATCCATGATCAAAATGACAATACTTTTCACTGATTATTCTCTCTCCTTTCACCATGAGAATGCCTCCTTATAGAGGCGTTGAGAGAATTAACCACCTTAGATATTCTTGGGAGAAGTTGAGGATATGACTCCATCAATTGTGGAACTTCCCTTAGATCCAACCTTGGACTTAGATTCGAGCCAAACTAACTTGGATGTTCCTTATTTGTCCTTAGAAACAAGGGGGATTTGTCCCCAAGATTTTCTCAATAGATCGGTGCTCTCTCAAAATGGGCCACAAAGTGTTGCAAGCCTCCCTGCTAAGAGGGCAAGGAGCGCTAGCGCTCCTTGCAAGTGGGCAGGGGAGCGTTGTTATCCAAAAATACTTTTAGGATAGTAATTCCTCAAGGTAAAAGCTTGTAAACTTCGCTAAATGATATATTTTCTTCTTTCAGCAAATTTTAGAGGATGTCCCAAGTGTTCTTATGATTTCATCCACGATGCGATACATGTGAGACGAACATATGACTTTTGAGACACTTCTAAAAAGATGTGACACTTGCGACAATGATAATGAGACATTGTCGAAGTGAGTAATTTTTACATGTTATAGATTTCCCCCTAATGTGCGAGGTCAGAAGACGGAAACTGATAACTGAAGTACTTTGTAGACTTTTCAAAACAAGGGCATGGAATCGGAGAACCTGGTAGAAGCTGCAAACAACCATCAGACAAATGTTATGACATGTTTCAAACCCAAGGCAAACATACCTATGCTTGAGTGATAAAGGACTTTTTAAGGTATGGTCGCCATTGAATACACTGTGGATCCACAATTATACTAACTTAAGGGTATAGCCACCAAATATACAATGTGGATATATACTTCCATGACATGAACTTATCGTAGCCATGATAATTACACAGTGGATCTACGAGATGACAAAACATAGCCACAGACCAATACACAGTGGATCTATGTGGCAGTGTATATATCAATGTGCTCAAATGATCTCCTTTCGCAGCCTGGGTAAAGTAGATATCAGAGTGAACACTCAACCCAGGGTCTTCTTACCGATCCCGATGTGGTACAAATCTATCCATGTGAATAGATGTTTGATGTCGAACATGGTAGAAACCACTTGATTACCGATCATTGAGGTAAATTGTTAATAAGTGCGAGGGAAATCACCAGTGATGTCAATGACTCCCAAGGTACCCTACTACAATCCAAAGAATGTGAATAGATGAGTTGAAGTCGAATATTCATGGAATCATCCGATCAGAGGTAAATGATGTAAACCCATTTTCAGAAGCGAGGAGGCCTGCCATTGAGGCATGCAGGTCCCAAGGTACTAATTGATTTCTAAGTCTAAGTCCTGGATGACGTGTTGAAGTTGATAGGAACAAACTCATCGAAGGAGGGCCTTGATGTATCCCCCATCAACGACATGAAACTTACATAGAGATGTAAGATGGTGAATCAAATGAGTATGGATTGACACGGGTAATGAAACTGGAAATTTGTGATGGTTGATTCTCGAGGAAAATACTTCCCTTGAACACTGAGGCACAAATAGCAGAAACACGACATGGACCAAAACATGATGCAGTGGATACTGTGACTTTCGTCGGGTGACCCAAAGGAGTAAAGAAACTCAGAGGATCGGTTCATTGCAGAGGTTCAGCAGGTTGAAAATGTATGTAAAGACAATGTGTCATGTTCAAGGGCAACTGCAAGAGTGACTTGTGATGATTCCAAAAAATGGCTTGGTTTGCTTCCTTCAATTTTCCCCCCATCCAGATAGACGAGTACCTCTTTTTATTTTTACGATCTCGAGGAGATTAACACTTGCTCTATATAACTCGCCTTCGGTAAGTCCCTCTTTCTTTGTTTAACGAACTAGAAGAAGTAAGGGTTTGTTCCCATATGGGCCCTTTACTATGTAATTTTTAACGAGTCTAGAGAAGGAAAACATGGTCGTTTTTCATGTTTAGAGAGTCTGAAAATAACTTAAAGATAACTCCAGGGTTGTCCTCTTTCGTAATATTAGTCTTTGAAATTCGAAAAAAGAGATAAATTGCTACTCGGGAGATGCCCTTTCAAAACCTTTTAAATGAGTGTGAAAGGAAGCAAGATCACTCGGAAATATTTTCATGTTTAGAGAGTCTGAAAAGAGCTTAAAGGAGACTCCAGGGGGTTTCTTTTTCATATATCCTTACGAGTCCGAAAAAGAGATAAAAGTTTACTCGGTTACGTTCTCGTGTTTTTTCGAGCATGAGAAGGAACTAAGACCATGCTCGTCAATGTGACAAGGTTAAACGGAAAAATACTACTTCAAAACCTGCAAGTGATTGACAATCTACATTCTAGGGTATTAGTGACATCTCCGAAAAAGATTTTAAAACCAAAAATAGACTATAGGTTAGCAAAAACTGAAGCCTATAACAATGAAATAGGGCTAAAAAATGTTATTTACCATTTCCTTTGTGAAAAACTCTTCTAGAATTGGTAATTTCGACTTCGGAGAGCGATTTTGAAGTTGTTGCAATTAGAGCTACGGTCCACGTTTTCACTTTTGTCCGAATCAGGTTGGTCTTCAACTCTTTCTAATCATTTTTACGGTTTAGAATTTCATTTTAGCTAGTTTTTAGTCTCATCCTGGGCTCCCTAGGAAGCCCTAGGCGCCGAACTAGATCAACACTCCCTCAAAGGGATGAGGGGAGCGCTAACTGTGTTTTCGGTGCCTTGGTATGTACTCCAGGGGAGCACAAGCGCCCTGTGGATGCATTTAAAGGAGTGTTGACGCAGAATGAAAAAATAAGTTGACATTTATGCTAAAAATACCCAAAAATTTGCTACGATGAGATGATTAATGACTTTTAATTGTATATTCTTGCAGTTTGCATTGTTAAAAACCATGATTGAATGGAAATAACACGATGACATAGTTGCGCTACAAAACCCCCAAACGAGAGCCGCTTTGAGGAATTGTGGCCTCCTCAAGTACTTTAAATTGCAAAAGATGAAGAAGGAAGTATTTCTACTTGAGTATATGATTGGGTTGTGGGATGACGTCGAACAAGCGTTCCAAATTGGGCCACAAATGCTCAAAATCGAGCTAGAGGACGTATACTTTTTGACCAACCTCTCGAAGAGAGGGACCCTATCATTTTGTCTGGACAACGGGCATCTCCTTTTCCTGTCGAGGTGTACGTGGAAGATCATTGTGTTCAGGGGTCGCGATTGGTTGGAGGTCGAATCATGATTAAAGAGGTCAGAGAGTTGACACTACGATCTATATTATTTTCCATAACCAATTTGGCAGGTAGCACCAGTGCACATTTGGCTTCGAAATCCCAAATGGCTTATGATTTACAATGCGTGGAACTGAGGTTGTTCAACTGGAGTGCAGCTTTCCTTCGCGATGTGAAGGATCAAATTACAAAATGTAGGGTTGGGAAACATAAACAATTTGGGTATGGTTCCTTTTTGGTTTCGTTCTTCCTATAACGGATACCTCAGATGTATCTGCAAATCGCGTTGATGGCACGACAGATGACTGAACCACGAATGGAAAGGTGGACGAGTTTGTCTCCAAGATTGGGAACCGATTCAGAATTTAAGTTTACATATGACTTCTTTGGTTGAATGAGACATCAAATGATCGTCATTGATGACTTTCCATACATCGGAGTAGATTTTCGAGGTAGCCTAGACTTGGCGCTTCCAAATGGTATAGATTGGGATGCATCAGGTACGAAACCAAAACCTTGTAAAGTTTTTTATTTTATTTTAAAACTTTTATATGTTTTTTTATGTGTACACAGAGGGGTTTCTAATAGATGAATTGTTTCACCATGCAGACAGAGGTGCATCACGTCCGATGGAGATGTTGACACTAGGGAATCGCGGAGACACGCAGATAGTCATTGAGCACAAGGTAGCGGTGGGGGGTCTCCGGGAGGTCGATAGGAACCTATGTGGTCTTACGATGGGTGTCCCTCCTCTGAGGAGGCGAGATGTACCCCTACATTTGCAGAGGCATACAGTGGGGGTTCCTGAGAGTCTGAACCACCTACTTCAACGAGTGGCCCGTGCAGTGGTGTGCTTCTTGGACTACAACGTGGTGCAAAAGGATTATGATCCCCAAGATATTTTGTAGAGTTTTTCATGATGATATTATGGAATGAGGGCCCAATTTTTTCCCTTCTATGTACTTTTTTTTTTATGTAAACATACTTTTTCTATCACGCAGTGTATATATATATATATCCAAGTTTTTCGATGCCAATGATGGTACAAATCATTTTGTGTGATGTGTTTATTTTACATGTGATTCATTTTCTTTATAAAATTTCATCTATATGCGAGATACCGATCCAAAATATAATTTGCTAGCAAATCCGAAGTTGTGTTGAGTTCTCTTGGTATGTATATGTATTCTATAAATTCAACCATTCTTTTAAGATGACGAACTCATAGGTGGAGACATAATAGGATAGGATTGTGAATGGCGTAGACTCGATTAAGCTGACAAACAACGAATTGAGAGTCTAGGTTAATGATTATATGAGATATGCCTAGGGAGGATGCCTTGGTTAAAATTCCAATGACAACGTGATATTATGCCATGTTATTGGTTGTTGGTCCTAGGAAAACGCCTCCTGAACTCACCCACTCATCAGAGTGGTAAATGACCCAAGTTGCAGAAGTAAT
This sequence comes from Picea sitchensis, assembly GCA_010110895.2. Classification (NCBI taxonomy): domain Eukaryota; kingdom Viridiplantae; phylum Streptophyta; class Pinopsida; order Pinales; family Pinaceae; genus Picea; species Picea sitchensis. Next base: position 68,036 of record SNQJ01S0012315.1, read on the forward strand.
GTTCTGGGTGTGTCGACTAGCGCCATCTGCAAACTCGACAAAGATAGGAAAGGAAGATGTCATTTGCACACGCAATCACAAGCCAAAGTCTAAGCAGCTAAGACAAAACTCATACACACAAGAGAAAAGACACACCAAAAACTATAGTACAATAGTGTACAAAGCACACATGCTAGATGTTTTATGCATAGTACTTCTTAAGGTAAATCCCATTATGGGGTTCACCAAGAGAGATTATGTCATAGTCAACTAGCTTGTAGGCACCTCTATGTAATACACGTTTTACGATGTAGGGTCCATGCCACATAGGTTCTAACTTGCATGTCCCTAACTTATCGTGAGCCTAGTCATAAACGAGGACTAGGTCTCCTTCTGTGAAAGTACAAGGGTGGATAGATTTGTCATATTGACTCTTCATTTTTTTTTTATATGTCTCGTTAACGAGAGCAACATTGTGAAGTGTTTCTTCCAACCTAGTCAGATATAGGAAACGCTCTTCTTCAGCATAAGTGTGAGGCAGGAGTTCTACTTTGAGTTTCAACGAAGGAATTTTGCACTCGATTGGTAATACTGCTTCGACGCCATATACCAACTGGAAAGGGGTGAATCCAGTTGCAGTTTTCACTGAGGCGAGGTAATCCCAGAGAGCAGAGAAAAGTTGTAGATTCCAAGAAGTTTTGTTTGCCCCCACCATGTGTTGAATCATGGTTTTAAGGACTTTGTTGATAGCTTCAACTTGTTTTTTTGCTTGAGGATAGTAGGGGGATGAGTTCTCATGGTGAAAACCCAACTTCACATGTAACTCACTCATCATCTGGTTTTGAAAATGTGAATAGTGATCAGTGACAATGGCTTGTGGAACACCAAAGCGAGTGATGATGTGGTTGAAGATGAAGAGAGATGCAATACGACCATCATTAATAAAAGTAGGCATAGCCTCAACCCATTTTGTGAAGTAATCAACGGAAACGATGATATAACCATGCCCCTCAGCTGAGGTGGGATTACATTGCATAAAATCAATTCCCCATTTGTCAAAGGGATTGATGGCGATGATAGGATGCAACAGAGCAAGGTGGGTGCGTGCCTTTTTATGAAAAACCTTGTAGGGTGGGCATATTTTGACAGCCTCAATACAATATTTGAATATGGAGGGCCAAAAGTAACCGGCACTTAATATTTTTTGAGCTATAGCCATCCCAGAAAGGTGACCGCCACATGCTCCAAGGTGATAGTCATTAAGGACACGTTCAACCTCATCATGAGTTAAACAATGTCATAAGATAGTGTCAATACCACGGTGATACAAAGTGTCATAGATGATAAGGTAGTGTTTAGAATGGTGACGAATACGAAGACGTTCTTCATGGGAGATATCGGGCTGAAAACGTTGGGTTTGAAGATAAAGAAGAATATCTCCATACCAAGGATTGGACATGCTAATGAAGAACAAAGATTCATCGGGGAGAGAATCACTGGGCTCATTATTGTCATCAACATGGGGAAGATCGCAGATAAGTTCCGCAAAACCAAGGAATTTTTAGCTTTTGATTTGGAAAACTCGAGATCGAATTCCTGAAGAATAACAATCCATTTGGAATATTTACCCCCAAGGACTTGACGTGTTAGAATATGATACAGGGGGTTTGAGTCCGCAATGACTGTGGTAGTGCGCAACAGGATGTAATGGTGAAATATCTAGACGGTAATGACAGTTGCCAGAGCCAACTTTTCAACATGTGAATATCGGAGCTCGGGACCAAATAGACTCTTGCTTAGATAGTAGAACACATGTTCCTCACCGTTGGGGTCCTCTTGAACTAACACCATAACAATAGCGTAAGTAGAGGCTGCCAAATAAAGGATGTAGTCTCATGCATAATTCATAGGATGAAAAAGAGGTGTATGGGTCAATGAATGCTTAAAAGCATCAAAATATCGTTGAGCAGTGTCATCCCAGATGAAAGGAGTGTCTTTCTGCAAAAATCGCATAAATCCTTTAGTAATCTCGACGTAATTACATATGAAATGGCGAAGAAAGTTCGATTTCCCTTACAAACTTTGTAGTTGGGTTAGATTGTTGGGAGGAGTTAAAGCAATAATAACTTTAATTTTTAAGGGATCCACCCTAATCCCATCTTTGGAGACAATGGAACCGAGGAGTCGACCTGATTTGACAGAGAAGATGCAATTGTGTGGGTTCAAACATATACAGTAGAACCAACATTGAAGAAAAATGGCCCATCGATGACCAATATGGTCTAATTGAATGGATGAATGGGCAGGTAAATCATCGAGGTAAGGTTCCGCAATATGTTTGATATCGTGGAAAGCATACGACATGGCCCGCTGGAAATTGACACCAACATTTTTTACACCAAAAGGTAGTTTCCGATAGGCGAAACTTCCCCACGAGCAGATGAAGGTTGTCTTATGTTGATCAGCAGGTAGAATGTCAATTTGGTTATATCCTGAAAATCCATCCATGAAAGAGAAAATAGCGTTGCCAATGCAATTATCAATGATTTGGTCGATGAAGGGTGTGGGGTAATTTTCTTTGGGACAAGCCTTGTTAATATCCCTATAATCAACGCAAATATGAATGGTCCCTTGTTTTTTATCAACCAGAACAATGTTAGAAACCCATTATGTCAAGGGGACAAGATAGATAAAGCCATATTTTAACACTTTTTCAACCTCTGTCTTTATGGCCGTAGTTTTCTTAGGATGAACCGGGCAAAGTTTTTGTCTTATAGGTTTAATGCCTGGGTAAGTCTTTACTTCATGCACAACGATCGAGGGATCGATCCCGGGCATTTCCTCGTAGCTCCAAGTGAAGACATCATGAAATTATTTAAATAAAGTGGCGTATGAAGCCACTTCCTCGGGTGAACAATTAGCATTGAGATGAATATTTTCCACGACAACTTCCTTGATCGAAATATCAATAACGATCCTAGAGGAGATGTTTCCTAAATTCCCCTTAGAAAAAGTATCGTGAGTAAGTATAGGAGATTGAGGAGAATCAACAACATCAGGGGGGAATATAGAGTGTATATATTTCTGAATTTCTTCTAGAGGAGGAAGAAAATACGATCAATGATGGTTGTCATCCCAAGTTACTTTGTCAATACTAAGCATTTCCATAATGGATTCATCTGATCAAAAAATATGGGAAATGTAGTCAAAAGAGGAAGACAAGGAATTTAACCAAGATGGCATCGAATAAGTGTTGGATGCCAATATATGTTGGTCATCCATGGAGGGAGAGGCCGATTGGATAGCAGCGTATGAATCCTTAGTTGGACTAAGTCGCATAGCATCACCTACTGCTTCGAATTCTAATGGACTAGGCACAAGCCAAGAATCAAATGATTCTAAAGACTGATAGGCCATAGTTGAAATCATATTGATTGTGGCAATATGTTGTGTGGTGGGAGGAAGTGGTGTAGGGAAAGTACCCATAAGGGAAGAATGTTTTAAAATACCTACACCAACACTTTCATACATGATCTTAGTATCTCCCAAGAAAGGAATATTGTTGGTGGCGGGAGTGCGGGCGTCGGGTGTACAGTAGTCTAACTGGTCGATAGTGACAATTTTTCCTTGATGAGAGAATTGTACACATCGAAACAGCGATGAAGCGATGGCATTCATTGCATAAAACCAACTTATTCCTAATAACAATTTGTAATTGAGGGGAGCATCAACTACCTCGACATCAATAGAGACAGTCTTGCCACCCAACTGAATGGCTAAGGACTGCAAGAGTCCATGAGGATGAAAACCTCGCCCATCAAATGCTCGTAACATTGTAGGGGATTGGTTTGTGATTTTAAACCTTTCCAACAAGATAATGACATGACACAAGTGGAAGCTCCCTCATCCAATATAGTGTGGTGAATGTGTTGGTTATGAAAAACAACATCGATTTGAAAAGCAAGTTGGTGAGAAAGTCGTGACTTGAAATTGTCCAAGTTAAATGTGATATTGTTTGACGACTCCGGATCAATAGCAGCCAAGAGAGTTCTACATTGACTTGGGAAGTGTTGTAGAACTTCAAGAGCGGACATAGCACATGGTGCTTGAGCCAAATATTCAACAATGTTGTATTTTTAGGCAGCACGTGAACTAGGATTAAAAATTGATTTACGGATAGTGCTCTTGGGAGGGCGTAAAATAGATTTGAAAGTAGGTTTCTCTATCTGAAGTGATCCATATGGAGGATTAACAGAGGCAAGATATGGATCTGGTAAAGTGTCATTAGTGACCTTTTCTTTTTCAGGTTTATTCAGTGTGTCGTATGTGGTAGTACGAGTGGTTAAATCAATCCCATTGAACATATAAATATGAGCACTCGTCAAGGAATCATCATTAGGAGGGTGGCCGAAATTACCCCTTGTGGGAGGGGAAAGTGCTTGAGAAACCAGGGATTGTTGCTGAGGAAAAGGTTGTGTTAACACGACATGTTGGGAATTCCCTTTGAAAAGTTTTACAAGTTCGTCATGATGTGGATAGTATCGGGTTAAATGATCATCACCACAAATAAGACATGTGAATTTCGGTTTGCATTGTGGTTTATTTTCAGTAGCAGGCGGTGGAGTTTGGGTTTTGGGTTGTTCATTATTATTATTATTATTGGGTTTATTTTTTGTCTTCTTCTTACCCCCAAATTGTTGTGAAGAGGCAAATTGAACTGCATTCACCTCATAGACTTGATCCGGGAGGGAGGTAGAGGAGAGTGAGGTCGAACAGGGAACGGGTGCTGAAACAAAGCGATTTACTGTTCTGATCGACTGTGATGTATATTAGGTTTTGACGGTACCGATAAATACATATGCATGTGTCGTGGATGAAGGTTTGGATGGATCAGTAGGAGTATGGGTAGCATTTGGAATCAAATTGTACAAAGTACCAGATTGTGAATAAACCAAAACTAAGTACTGAGCCCGGGAAATGGATTCTTCCTCAGTGACTACACCACCCATGGTGACATCATAAGCAATCAGGGGTAAAATAGATTTAGTAAACCATTTTGCCAATAACTGGTCAGGAATGGTCGCTTTAATCAACCTTCGTCGTCGTCTCCACTCATGAATATGATCATAGATATGAATGGAGTTTGTTTGACGAAGGGAGGTTAAAAGTTCAGTACCCGTCTTGTCATGGATGGGTAATTGAAAATGCGTGAGAAAAGAGATAGCGAGGGAGTTGAAATCTTGAAAAGAACCACGTGGTAGTTCAATGTACCACTTGGCTGCAGAGCCCGTAAGTGTGTGATGGAAGAGACGTAAACATACAAAATCATTCATTAATGAGTTTGATGAACATGATAAATGGAATGTCATCACATGGTTGTTTGGGATTCTCCAGGTTTACCGTCAAACTTTGGGATGTCTGAAGGTAATTTAGAAGGAATCATTGGCCAAAAATTAAAATGCGGTATGGGATCATTGGTCAACTGAGAAAAGTCTGGGAGATCCAGAGTGGAAAGGAAGGGTAATTGTAGGTTAACCTGAGGGTGATACTGGTGTGGCATAGGGACACCAGTGGGGCCATAAACTGGTTGAGGTTGGTAATTGTATCCAGTAGGCCCTCCCACATACGGTTGTTGTTGACCAGGATAAGTAGGATTCAACATTTGTTGAGGAACATTCATGAGTGGGGTGAAACCCGGTGGATGCTGAGGAGTATAAGTCGGTTGATTCGTTGTGTGGGATAAACAGTTTTCCATTGACGGGGGTAAAAAATTTGTCTCTGAGGAGGGTAAACATTAGCCCCTTGGGGAGGATAAACATTAGACCCTTGGGGAGGATAAGGTTGTTGTCCTTGAGGACCCCAGGTGGTATTTGGGACACCCAGATAAGTTTGTCCATAAGATAGTCTGGAAGGAACAAGATTTGATACTCCTCCTTGTGGGTTATGGTTTTATTTCCCCCCAGGGTAGGGTTGATTAAACGTAACTCCTAAAGGTACTCCCCAGGAATGTGAAGGGTTTCCAGAAAAAGAAGTTTTTCCCCCTACCATAAGTTGATTTACAACCGAGGGTTGACCAGTAAAGGGAGGTTTTCCTTCAAAAGGAACATGCAAAGGTGGATGTCCCCCAGGAGGGGTAGGCCCACTAAAGGATGGTTGTCCCACGGGAGGGATAGGTCCACTAGATGGTGGTTGCCCCCCAGTCGGGATATGTCCTACAGTTGGTTGTGTATTTCTAGAAAGGGTCTGCATTCTCTATTGTAAAGGTGTTCCAACGGAATTTTGTTGAACATGAGGAGTTGTAGTGTGAAAAGGTGTAAAGGTGGGAAAAACGGTTGAAGTGACTTGTGTGTGAGTAGAAGTGATGACTCTAGTATTAAGGTGGAATTGTGTTGACGTAATAGCAGGATCGATAACTTGTTCGATGGGATGATCAATAGTTTGATCGGATGGTCCTGCCTCAGTAGCAGGAGGGTCATGAGGATTGAGAGGTTGTTGAATATATTCAAAATGATCATAAGATCATATCTTGATGGATTCCTCCATACAGAACAAGTAGTTGTTTAATGTGGGTCTACTGTGTTAGTAGGACGAATGGGGGTCCTATAGTCATCACTAAAATGTGGTTTTGTGGATCCCATATATGTCTCAGTAATTGGTCTCAATGGAAAACCTGGGACTTCTTCTTCTATGACGTTACCAAATGAGTCTAATCGAACTAGGAGTGGTTCAATAAGAGCTTCTGACACAGGTGTATTATAAGGAGTGGGATCCTCAACTGTAATAAAGGCTCTTTCTGAATTTGCTAACAAAGGAGTCGCAGCATTCCCAACGTCGGAGCGATTTTCTACCTCTTCACGGTAGATTTATTCTGGTGAGTTAGGAGTTAAGGTTTGGTAGCCTTCTTCCGGAGGAATCCCTTGCATCCTACGTGATCGACGAAGACGTTTATCGTCTATAGGCTCAATTTTGAAAACCTATTAAAACAACAACACACGCTAAAAAAAATCTAGAAATACCAACAAGCAAACAAACCTTCTCTCAATGACCGTACTAGTTGGTGATGAAATCCAACATCGCGTGATCAAGTCAAGAAGGGGCTAGGATATGAGCGGGTGGAATATTTAAGATGGAGACCTGCTTAACGAACTTACACCTTGGTGCAAGCTTCCACACAGTAATCATGGATTTACCCTCCAAGGAGCCCGAGTGAGTTTCACCACCGTTTGTTCCAGGTACAGTGAATACTTCCCTTCACCGTCACCTTTTGTAAATAACCTAAAGATTATGGCTACTAAGGACACCAAATCGCATTCATCCATTGGGCGGGTACAGTCGACAGTCCAGTCTGAATGTATGCGCAGGATAACAAGTTTGAAATCCTTCGAGAAAACTGAGGACAAGTGGACTGGTAGAACTCCAGAGGACCCTGAACGGATTCGGAGTTCACGAAGCACCGAGACCAAATGAAGATAGTTGGACCTCAAGAAGAACCCCCAATATACGACCCAACTACTACGAACGGTTAAACCGTGGAGGGATAATATTCTTGGTTCTCCCGAACGTGACCTCGTGCGTAACCCCTATGTGAGAGGGGGATCCCAGATAAGTTTATACGAAAACTATATTTTCTCTCCCTATCGCAATATGTTAATGTTTGTTTTGAATGCTTTGGAGAGTTGTACTCATAGCCTAATCCAAAGCGCTAATCCTAGTATAATGTTGGTGGAGGAATCTAAAAAGAAAAACTTTCTAGATCAATTTTAATTAGCGTTGATTTTTGTGGTTATTCTTTACTCAGAGGTGAATGAGAGTGAAATTGATGACATTATGACTCTATTCCCAAAAATGCATAAGTAAAAATGATAAGCAATCATTTCTTTTCAATGAACTTCTATTTATGGGAAGGAGAAGAAATTTTCCTTTTCACTATCAAACACAAAAATGCAGAGGCTTCATGCAATTGTTCTCAACAAGAATCCAATTCAATGCTAAACTATTAACAAAATGATTCTAATATCCAAAATCCAATCGTGAAAATATATCTCTTTGTTTCAATATGAACTCTAAATGATTTCATTCAAAGCTTCCTATGCCAACTAGATTTCACTATTTGTAGGTTTAAGCAATTGGAAGCAAATATCATATAAACAAAAAGCACACTCTCACAGTGATCAAACAAGAAGTAAAACAAATCCAAACTTTTCAAAAAGAAAATCAAAACTCAAACAAGAAGAATTGTTTGGAAAGATAAATCAAAGATCAAATGGAACAATACACAGATCTCTAGATTTCCTTGCAACAACTTCCATGCAATCAGATAAATGAGAAAGTAGCAAACCAACTCAAGATCTCAAAGATGAAGAGTGATTCCAAAACAAGGAAGAGTGATTCCAAAATATTTAAAAACCAAACAAAAAGTCAAAAATCCTTAGAAATCAAATGGTTGCAAGTTTTACAGAAGACACACACTGATAGCAAAATTCATGAGCAGGAGAAAAAACCAAAAACCACACCCAACAGAGATACCTCACAATTTTTCAACAGAAATAAAAATCAGCTCTCTGGTCTTATAGGCACCAGAGCATTGCAACACTCTATAGAACACTACATGGGAATGACAATATTGAAAACGACACTCTGGGTGTAAGGGGAGAGGGGCGTTGTTTTCTGAGAATGAAAAAAGTGTCAACCCAAAAAACAAAAACTCAAGAAGGCTTGATTATCAGCCCATGTAAGATGAATTCAATACTAACAACACATGTAAACAGAGGAAAAAACACAGTGAGTAGGATCTGAAGATAGGAAAAGACTAAAACAAGACCAAGGAAGGAAACCAAAACTGAAGGCTTCGTTCCCCAGTGGAGTCACCAATTTTTGTTGTAGGAAATTTCCCCTGTGGACAGGTGAATGTCCTCTTGGATCTTAGACCCCTATGACCAAGATAGAAAGGTTCTAACTTTGAACACTGACATTCCTTTAAATGTAGCTAAACTAGTCAATAGGAAAGAGGAAGAAAGTATGAGTACCTTTTTATGAAGTTTTTCCTCGCTCATTCCAAGTTGAACCTGATCTTCAAGTCCTTCAAAGAGTCTTGCAATCCAATAAACAATGAAGACAAAGCATACTTCCTATTCTACCATGATTAGTTTAAAATTAGATTCATCCAAAGAGACAATTCCATGCAAATGTACACAAACTTGAAGGAAACGGGCCAAGCACATGTATTAATGAGAACAAAACAAGGTGCTTACAACATGTAGATTCATATGCAACAGCCTCACCAAGTCCTCCTTGTCCAACCTGTTGCTCGAACGATCCACGATCAAAATGACAATACTTTTCACTGATTATGCTCTCTCCTTTCACCATGAAAATGCCTCCTTTTATAGGCTTTGATAGGCTTAACCACCTAAGATATTCTTGGGAGAAGTTGAGGATATGACTCCATCATTTGTGGAACTCCCCTTAGATCCAACCTTGGACTTGGATTTGAGCCAAACTGACTCGGACGTTTCTTAGTTGTCCTTAGAGATAAGGGGGATTTGTCCCCAAGATTTTCTCAACATATCGACGCTCCCTCAAAATGGGCCACGGAGTGTTTCATCGCTCTCTACTAAGAGGGAAAGGAGTGCTAGCGCTCCTTACAAGTGGGAAGGGGAGCATTGATCTCCAAATATACTTTTAGGATAGTAATTCCTTAAGGTAAAATCTTGTAAACTTCGCCAAATGATATATTTTCTTCTTCCAACAAGTTTTAGAGGATGTCCCAAGTGTTCTTATGATGTCGTCCGCGAGGCGATACATATGAGATGAACATACGACTTTTGCGACACTTGTGACAAAGATGCGACACTTGCAACAATGATAATGAGACATTGTCGAAGTGAGTAATTTTGACGTGTAACAATGATGCCTTACTTATTTTTAGTGCTCGGTGCTTTGTTGGGGAACCTAATCAAATCCCTTATTCCTCTCCACAGACACCAACTAAGGTTCCAAAGAGATCATATGGCTGCATGCACACCAATCCCATCCTTCACAATGTGGTCTGTGTGAGTCATACATGGACCTGAATCGAATTGCCACTATATCTCGTTGTGATGATTTTCTCTTACTTAGGTTCGGTCCCCCACATTTCTTGTTTTGTCGAACGATAATTTTCTCTTACTTTGTATATCCACCTTCATAAGTGTAGTAGTTGGCTCGCGGAGAAATCGGATAATAGTGGTGGGGGCCTGTTGGAACCCAAAGTTTTGGGTTCATCTTTGCATGTGCACAAATGAATTTATGCGTGCTCATTCCATAGTTTTTTGTGCACCTAAGGAAATGTGTGAGGAATGCCATAGAGTGCACATCATACCGGGTTCTGTCATTAGTGTGCCAAGTATAAACACTACCAAGTGTGTGTCTATCTGAGTTTTGTTAGTTTCACTGGAAAACAAGAAAATTCTGGTCGGAATCAAGAAAGGAACCACCGAGAAATCTCCATGAATGATTATTATCAGCAGCATACAAAGACATGGGGTGGCTAGAAGATTATTTGGCCAGGAAATTAAGATTTCCCCTTATGCAAAGAGTCTACATGGAGCGATGGCAAGCACTAGAAGTGTGTGAGACAGTTGGATCAGACAAGCAAGTGGAGCAGAACAAAAAGAAACAACGCTCCCCAGGAGCGGAAGATATAAAAAGGAGCTCTAATATCATATCAAGATTTAGTCAGTTGGTGTGTTGGTTAGTGAGTCAGAGAGTTTTGAGTTAGTTTAGCTACCATTATCAAGCTCACTCTCATCCTGTTGTAACCTTTTTATACTTTGAATATATTCATGTGTATTTCATACATCTAAGTCCTAAGCAAGGCACACGGCACATTATGTTGTACTTCCATTGTTTTATATAGTAATGATATGAAATTATATGGCTATCACAAGCAATTGTTCAGTTTGTTGGAAAATTTGTTGTCATTGATGTCAACCTTAGAAGAAGCCCTGAAGTAGTTTTGGAAACCTCTAGAGAAGACGGGTGTATTTGAAGAAGTATCCAATGTGGTCCCCTTATGGTGTATATTTAAGCATGAACCTAACAAGAAGACACTTTGAAGAGGTATACAAGAAGCCCCATAAATATGGATAAGTGGTTAAGTGGTTAAGAATCCCAAGAGGTGTGGTCATGAAGACTGAAGTTGATTGAAGAAAAAGAGTATGTAGGACATTGCAAATGCATGAAAAACATTCATTGATTGATAGTCCTCGTCAAGTTGTCTCCAACAATAGGTGGCACACCACGTGGTTCCTCACGGTTAAGGAGTTATGCCCTCTTAAATATGAAGCCTAGGATCTAAGGTCAAGAAGTTATAAGTTGGCCCTAAAGTAAAGTAAAGGAGAAAAAATTGTTGCAAACAAGAAGTTACAAGTCGACTCAAGGTCAATTAAAGAAGGTGATTGGAATCATATAAATACACATTCATAACCTCTAATTTTCACCATTCAATCTTGTGATCTCTGAGCAACATCTTGGCAACAAATTTCAGAGGGAAGATGAAGTGAATAAGGGTGAAATTATAAGGGAAGTTAAAGTCTTATGATTATGTATTCTAATGTATGTTCTTTAAAGGTCATCTTTTCATTTTCACTATAAACATATCGAGGCACCTTGGGTACGAATTTTAGCTTTTGGATCATTGTAATTTTTGAGATACACTCTATGGAAGATAGGGTTTTTTACCAATCCTGTAACTAGTCTCAAACAATTGTTTCAGGTAAAACAATCATAACTTATGCATAGATGATCCAAATTATGTGAGACAAATTGTATTGGAAAGAGTACATTCTCTAGTATCTTTTGTGTGAGTTTTAGAATTAGATGTCAAATATTGAGCACGTGGCATGTTGTACAAGTGCGCTCTCCAGAATAGTCCAAAATTAAGGAAGGTTTTCCATTTTCTTTGTATCTCTTTTTCAGTGACGTATCAAGGAGAGAAACTTGGAGGAATTACAGAGAGGATATCAAAGAATATTGGGTACAAGTTTCAGACCTTGATTCATTACAGATACACAATTATACTTGTTGGAATTTAGGGTTTATGACTAATCCAAAAATTATTCCCAAACAGTTGTTCGAGAGAAATTTAAGAAGTGATGTTGGGGTTCATATCTGGACCCATGTGGACCTAGAATATTTATGTGGACCCAATTTCTAAGTGGACCCAGGTTTATGATGTTGATATAGCTTTGATGATGTTGATGTATCAATTGTGGTAGATCTTGTTTTGATGATGATGGTGTATCAATTATGGTGGATCTAGTTTTGATGATCATGATGAAGTATCAGTATTAGTGACAATGATAGTGACAAGTTGAGTCTCCATTTATATTTCATGGAGGAAGGAAAGGGGGTTGGAGCCTCTTTCCAATTGGTGTTAGAGAATATAGGTATTCGTCGCTTCCTTCAACTTGGAGCTTGTAAACTAGGATTATGGAGCCTCCTTCCATTTGGACCTTGAGAATACAGGGAGTTGTAGCTTCCTTCATGTTGGATCCTGTAAATCAAGGGGTTGGAGCCTCCTTCCAATTCTAGTTGTAGCTTCCTTTAGGTTGGATCCTGTAAATAAGGGGTTGGTGCCTCCTTCCAGTTGGTGCTTCCTATGGATGTAATCTTCAAGATATATATTAAAAAGTGTTCCATGGTTTTCTCCCATTTTGGTTTCCACGTAAAACTCTTGTGTACTATGCAAATATGGTTATATGTTTATGATATGATAAATGAAATCTTGAGTGAATGGAATTTTTGACAACTTAATGTTTACATGTTATGGTTGAAATGGTAAAAAGTGTTCAATATTGATTCACCCNCCCCCCCCCCCCCCCGCGCGCTTCATATTGGTGAATAATCCAACAATTGGTATCAAAGCGGGTCCTTTAGAATCAATCTAACCATTGGAAGGAAAATCATGGATTACACAAATAATGGAACGTCAGTATTTGATGGTTATAATTATGAGATATGGAGCCCAAGAATAAAAGTATTCTTAGAGGCACATGTGTATGATGTTTGGTACTCAATTGTTACATGATACACCACTAAAAAAAAAACCTCTAAAGACTGCAGCCAAGAAGGAATTGAAAAGGAACAAAAAAAATAGTAATGGATTTCATCCTAGATGCATTACATGATTTGTTAAAAGTCAAAATGGGATGATCATCATCATCCAAAGAGATTTGGGATAAGATACATAATATATACTATAAGGAATATCATATTGCAACCACATAGCCAGAGCATGTTTATCAAGATAAAGGAGATGTTGAGATAGAACAAGAAGAAAAAATATGATCATGTCAGACAGATTCATAAGAAGAAGAAGGTGAAGTAGATCTTGAAGCAGAACTAATCAATGCTTTAAGTGAACTAAAAAGAGAAAGGAAGAAAAACAAGTCCCTCAAGGTAGAATTGATCAAGCTAAAGGAAGGTTCTCAAAATTCCAACAAATACTTTGAATAATTCCAAGATATTATTATAACTCTAAAGATCCAGTTAGAAGAAGCCACAAGGATTGAAGAAATACTCAAAAATTGATTGGAAGAAAAGCAGAAAATAAACGAGTGTTTCAAAGCTAAAATGGATTCACAAAGAAAGGAAGCAGAGAAGAGAGAAGAATTTTTGACAAATCATCTGAAGGAAATATCTGAGGACTTAAACAAGCTTGAAGCAGAATTCGGTCAACAAGAAAGAAGACTTGAAAAATAAATCATCTCATTGAAAACCCAACTTGAAGAAGCAAAGAGAATGGAAGAAGTAATGAAGATATAGATGATAAAGAAATAATAATATTGTGAGAATATTGAAGAAGAAGTCGTCACATTAAGGGTTGAAGTTGACAATCTCAACAAGAACTTGAAGATCTCTCAAGTACTAGAAGATATTCTCAGTTGTCAAAGGTCACCATTAAATAAAGAAAGTCTTGGATACATGTGTGAGGCCTCATGCAAAGAATATGGAAATGCCAATCACATCAAGAGCATTGAAGAAATAGGAAGCTTCACTCAGCCAATAAATAAACTTGAAGAAAAGTGTTCCAAGTTGTCAGAAAGGGAGAATTTTGCAGACATGGATCATGGTTAGGAAGAGTCAAAGAAGAATGAATATAGAAGAGGTGAATCTCCAAGAAAACACTCTACCTTCAGGTATCAAATAAGCTTCAATCATTGTGAAGGAAATAAGAGAAGAGAAAATCGTAATCAGCTAAGGCATGAATTTAGAAGGATTGCATCACAAAGAGGATCATTTTCTTCCTAGTATCAAAGTTTATTTTTGGGTTATTGTTTTACTTGTAATAACTTTGGACACAAAATAACTTTGGACATAAAGTTGTAGATTGGAGAGCACATGGAAGAAATGTTCAAGCAAGAGATGTTTATGTGGCTCACTACAATATTAAATGTTACAAATTCCACAACCATGAACACGTAGTTCGTGATTGTAGAAGAATGTTGAAGCCTTCCATGAACGAAAACACTAATATTAGGTACAAGAAGATTTGAAGAAGAAAAAAAAATCAAGAAGGTCAAGTGATCGAAGAAATCCCAAAGATCATAACCACAAGATTTGCATATGGGAGGGATCATGATGAATCTATAGGTAAAGAAGAATATTCCAAAATTCATAATGAAGATCATGCAGCAGAGAATGCTTATATATTGTTCTAAGCCATCCATCTTGGAGACTCCCAGTAAATGTGAATGTTGAAGAGGGGTAGTCTAAGTAGAAGTTATTAAAGATTAGAGAACTATCCTTCAAGCAATATGAAGTGTTTGATTGATTTTGGGAAGACATATTCATAATTATTTGATGGCATAGGTGCAGGATGCCTCATGAAATATTGGTTGATTACATTAAGGTGTAGTTTAGAACACATCTCCATGCAGGCATGAAGCAATATTAAGGTTGGTTGTCATTGATGTCAACCCTTGAAGAAAGACCCATAGCACAAAGGTTTGGGTAATGGACCCAATAGTGTTTGATGTAAATATGACTCATTATTGTTTTGTCATGGTTGATAAGAAGTAAAT
>SNQJ01S0012316.1:21999-33135 GCA_010110895.2 Picea sitchensis
AAGGTTTAGATGCAAGAGGTAAAGAGAGAAGTGGGTAGATATGGATTGTTTAAGAGTGTGAGAGGGTGGGAGGGGAAGAACAAGAGAAGGGAGAGAGAGAGAGAGAGAGAGAGAGAGAGAGATTACATATATATAAGTGTTATTTCATGCATAATCTAGACCATGTCGAACAATGATTGTGAGTATTACAAAATCAAGGAAACTTAACCCTATACGCTTGTTATTGGGATATAAATAGCTAATGAAAAAAGTCTAATATTGAAGAACATACAAATATGTAAGTGTTCAAGTAATACATAATCTATTCCAATCTCATAAATATCATGTATTTTTCATAACATAAAACAAATAATGATAAATCTAAGAGATACATGAGAAAACCTGACAATGAAATCCAATAAAATCATAAAAAATGTAAGAAATGTGAAAGATAAAATGATTTAAAATGAATTAATAAAATCATTCAAAGAAGGATAAATATTCCATATAAAGAATATCAAATCCACTAAAATATTATGCTTATATTAAAATAAAAAAGTACAACCAATGTACCATAATCATCGTCATTAAACCATGTCAAATCATTGTTAAACAGTAGGTGAATGGTCACTATCCATTAAAAATCATTCTTAAACAATAGGTATAGGCATACTGCACTTAGGGCTTGGGTGTGTATGGGGTTAATGCTAGAGTATAGGTTATTCCTAGGCTTAGATGGAGCTAGGGGCGTCTAGGTCATGGTTTGGGTCAAGATATAGGTAATGGTCATGTTTATATAAGTACTCATATAAGTACAATGCACTTAGGTTTCATGTGTGGAGGGGGTTTAGGGTCAAGTATAGGTTATTCCTAGGCTTAGATGGAGCTAGGGGGGTCTAAGTCATGGTATAGGGAAAGATCTAGGTCATGGTATAGGTCATGGTCATGTTCATGGTCATTGTATAGGTCTAGGTCATGGTTTAGGTCTGCCTATAGTTATATGTCATGGTATAGGTTTAACTCTAGGTCTATGTTATGGTCTATGTCATGGTCAACATATAGGTATATGTCATGGTCTATGGTCTAGGTCATGATATATGGTTTAGGTATAGGTCTAGGTCTTAACATGTCTAGGTCAAGACCATTTCTTTCCTAGTGATGTACCAAAATTGTTATAGTTTGTGAGAGTCTTAGAGGGAGAGAGAGGACTATATAGATGGGGTTAGAGAGATATAAAGAGATAAATGGTGGGAGAGTAGAGGAGAGAGAGGGAGGGGGATACATATTGAGGGGGATAAAGGAGTACACAAAAGTGAGAGTGGGGATAAGAGAGAGATAAGGAAAGGGAGGGAAATATCCAACAAGAGTAGAAGAGATATTGAGAGTGATATGAAGAGATAAAGGGATAGGGTAGAGATAGAGGGGGGAGGGAAAGAGGGGCATAGAGAGAGAGTGAGAGTGAGATTAAAAACAAGGAGAGAGAGAGAGAGGTGGGAGAGAGAGGGGGAGTGTAGGGAGGGGATGGGAAAAATGGGAAGAGGGAGGGAGAGAGAGCCATAAATATAGAAGGAGGTAAGGAATGAGGGAGAGAGAGAGAGACGGGGTGATGGAGGGAGGGAGGAGAGAGAGAAATAGATAGAGGAAGAGAGAGAGGGGAGAGATAGAGACTCTTAGGGATGATTTTAGGGGATAAATTTTGCTCAGGAGCTAATTTTCCATTGTTTCTCCCAAAGCAAGATTCTCTATTCCAAAAATAATTTTCCTAAATTCTATAGGATACAATTATTTTACCTTAAAAATCGCCAAAATTTTACAAAAATTATATAAAATCCTTAGAAATTTGAATATTTTTACAAAAATATCACCAAACATTTATAGTTTTCATATGAAGGATTAGTAAGATTCGCCAAGGTTTCTACATTTTAAAATAAATTTCCATCCATAAAATCATCCATGTTAGAGAGGGAGTGGTTGTGAGAGTGTGAGGCATGGTGATGCAATGTCTAGGTCTAGGTCTAGGTCTTGACACACCTCTCCATGTCTAGGTCAAGGCCATTTGTTTCCTTACCATTCCTTTCCTTGTAATTTACCAAACTTTCTAATGTGTGTGAGAGAGAGAGATGGAGAGAGAGAAAGACAAAGAGGGGAGGTAGAGAGTGGGTGTGTTAGGGTGTTGGAGGGAGAGAGTGGAAGACACAAAGGGGGGATAGAAAGTGTGTGTGTGTGTGAGAGAGAGAGAGAGAGGGACAAAGACAGAGGAAAACAAATAGGGGAGGTAGAGAGTGTGTGTTGGAGTGTGGGAGGGAGAGAGAGGAAGACATAGAGATAAGGTGTGGGAGGGTGAGATAGGAAGACATAGCTCTACCCATTGTAGCTACACATGAATATTCCTCTGATGCTCATACCGAGGAATATTGAGAAACAAAATTTGTTGAGTGCATCCAACACATCCAAAATAATTTCATGATATTGTGCAGAAATCCAATGCCAAGTACAAGTAGTTCCATGATCAACATCGAATACCACACAAATTTTAGGTGGGACATAAGGTGTGGTTTTATTTGCAGAAAGAGAACCTCACATAACCCCATCAAAAGATGCATTGATTGGATACATGCCTTACAACATCACCAATTTTGTGGGTGAGAATTATTTTGAATCAAGTATTCCTCCTTTCCTTTGCTTTCACCCGATATTTAATGTGGAACTTCTCCGACCATATTTTCCACCTCTCCTAGACACTTCAAATGCAATCGAGTAGTTGGCCTATAAAAACTCATTCTTGAATGAAACAAACATGTGACACTTGATTAGATCATGAACACCAAGAAAAATCACACCCTTGAACTTACCATCCAACTCTATCAGGTTGTCAAAGCAAGGAAATTTATTCATCAAGGCAAGTGGCTCACCAGGAGTCAAATTCAATAGAAGTTTGCCCATATGATGGAGAAACTTGACACAATGGAGACCATTTCTTCCTAATGGGGGAGGAATGATCCTGATGGACATTGGTGGCCACCCACCTATTCCACTGGCTAAAAATTATAGTCCTCCATATTAGTAGTTTTTCTATATATTCTTGGGTCCTAAACTTATTGGGTCGTTTTGAGGCCTTAAATGATGCCTTTTTGGGATCTGCAGTTCCTAGCATGTACTCGAAGATGGATTATAGGCCAAACTAAGATGATGGCTATTGAATCTAGAAAGGTTGGAAGAAGGCTACTATTAGGACATGGGAACCCTATTATTTCCATGGGTTATGGTTTGTTAGTATAGTTCTAGTAATGATTTGGTACTCTCCTTGTGCAAGAGCATCTTCAAAAATGATGGATCACCCGAGGGACTGTGCAACAACGAAGGGGATTCCTGAGCCTTGAGGTTGAGGATGTAAATGAAGAGGAAACTTGATTGATGCATATGGAATGGTGTCTGAAATCATGAGGGTATGTCATGAAACAACAATGAGATGAATTCTTATGCGTGGAATATTTTTGGATCACATCACACAAGACAACCATATAGATAAGCATTGAATTATGATTGCAAACTTAATTTTGAAAAAAAAATTACAATGTGAAGTTGGGAAATCCTTTAAGTGATATAATCTCTATTTGAAAATAAATATAACATGTATGTTTCTTGGTTTCTATTATAGGCATGGTTTAAAAATGAAGTACAACAAGAGATGGTTTATTACAAAGGAAAAAGGAATGAAATACCAGATACAAATAAAATAAAAAAGATCTGTAGAAGAGAACATAAGAGAAGATAAAATTCCACTGGACTTGTTGTATCTTGGAATAAATAAAGTGGAGTTGAATATGCAATGCGGGAAACACTTTTGCAGTTGTTTGAAAAGTTTGAAGAATCCATTAACAAGGTTGGAGTTCCTAGAGACACAACTTTGAGACTTCTTGTTCGACCTTGTGTTGGAAGCCCTCATAAAATAGGTGGTACAACTTGAGGGACTATGATGTAGAGAATGGGGTACACATCCTTAGGTTGTTTAGGTTGATGGGAATCATATTCTGTTGCTTGGAATTTTTGTGGGAATCAACAAATTATGAAAGTGGTTGGATTCTTAAAGGCACATCTCTAATATTTCCTAGTCTATTCTACATTAGATACCTAATAAAATAATGGTAGACCTAGAGGGAGTACTTGCAGAGAAGGGGGTAAATTCCTTGAGATGTGTAGAATGAGGAGAACAAGATATTTTTAGTTGGAATTGTTTCAAAAATTATAAATTGTAAAATTATTATGTATGGTTTTGGGCGAGAGTGCCTACATATTTATGGTTTTTGGGCCAGATTTCCTATGAATTTATGTTTGGGATGGAATTCCTATTTGATATTAGTTCAGGAAGCTTATATGTTGATTAAATGTTGGAGAGACTAGCAACGTGATATTTGTATACACTTGTACAATGTTATGTTGTGAGGATAATGCAAAAATAAGGGGGAGGGGATGTAACATACCCAATTTTAGTCCCTACAAATTATAATGTAATTGTATAAATGTGATTTAGTCTTGTGAGATGATATGTTTTGGGAAGAGAGCACATATTGATTAATATGGAGAGGGGACGAATTGTGTATTATGTACATCAAAATAATCAATAAAAATAATAATCGTTGATTACAATATGAGAGGGATGAAAACTATGGGGGGCTATGATTCGAAAAGAGAGGGGGATAAAGGGGGATCCAAGGGTAAACCTATGTTATTATCTTAAGTTAATATGTCATTACCATATAATCCTCCCCTTGTCTTGTTAGACATTGAACCATTGAATTCATGTAAGAGGGTGGGTATAAGAAGTCATATCCCTTAGTTATTGAGAGCATGGGGTTGAAGTAAAATCAACATTGGGGAATGTGAGAGTCAACATTCTTGGTCATGCATGGGAGAAAATGAATTTTTAATGGGAAAAGAGGTAATATTTTAAATGTTTTTTTTTGGAATAAAAATAGGAGTCGAGAGTTGGGAAGAGCACCATCCATGTTGTGCTTGAAGGAAGCCAATTTTTGGCTATGTTTGTGTCAGAAATGTGTCCCACATGCCTATAAAATGGGTTGTAATAATATTGTTCATTTTATTGTTGAGTAAATTGCTCAATATCCTTATGAAGGATCTTGTAAGAAATCGTGAAGCAACTGAGAGTTCCTAGAGTCCCCAACTAAGATATTCTAGGCCAACCTAGTGCACTAAAAACATTGATAAATGAACTGTACAACCCAAGGGACTGCTTGTAGAGAAGGGGGTACATTCCTTGGGTTGTGTTGGTTGTGGGGAAGAGATATGGTGGATTGGAACTATTGTTGGAGTAGAACATAGGTTTTAGGCTGCTAAATGTGGAGAGTGTATTGTTCGATTACTGAGAGGGGGGTTGAATTGGTAATAGAGCAATTTAATCCTTTTTAACCATATAATCCAAGCGTTATATCAATGTAGCAATATCATCCAATAAATGCAGAGTAAATAAGCAATGAACAAATGAAAAATCATACACATACACAGTACACCAGTGTTTTACGTGGAAACCCAAATTGGGAGAAAACTACGGGATGATTTTTCTTATATGTCTTGAAGAATTACATTCATTAGAAGCACCAAATTCCTTTGTTTTCTAGTTGGAACTAGAAGGATGCTCCAACCCCCTAGTTTCTCAGGCTACAACCTGAGGGAAGCTCCAACTCCCCAATTCTTTGGCTACAACCAGAAGGAGGATAAAACCCCCTATGTTGTTCGACTACAACCGGAAGGTGGCTACAACCACTTGTCCTTGCCCCGTCCAACTTCCCTAATGTAGAAGTAGAATGATCGAACCATTTTAACACTATCATTGTGATATATACCGTTGTAAACCTGAACCATGTATCAACCATGAATCAACCTATACCCCAAACTCTAATCAACTTGTACCATAAAGAAGTACATCAACCATGAACCAACCTATACCATAAAAAGTGCATCAACCATGGACCAACCTATACCAAACAACCTGTACCATAAACAAGTGCATCAACCATGCACCAACATGTCCCATAAAAAAGTGCATCAACCATGCACCAACCTGTACCAAACAACTTGTAATCAACCTATACCATAAACAAGTGAAACCAACCATGTACCAAGTATGTACCAGTCATGTGTCAACTACTCATCGACTATGAATCATCAATATGTACCAATATCATCAATTGTACACCTCATGTATGTGTCATCTCATCAACTACTTGTCTCAACCATGTACCCAACTTGTACCTCAACCAAGAAACCTCATCAATTTCAACATCCAAACCTGATTTCTAACTTTGTAATAGACTTGGTGTATATAATCACATATTTGCAAACCTTCCTTAACTTTTACAACAAGAGACTATAATTTTCATCAAACTTTTCTTTAGTCTCACACGACTGGTTTTTGATTAGTCAACAACCCTAACTTGAAATAATCATAATTTTTTTCCTGTAACGAATAAAGATCTGAAACTAATACAAAATTTTCTTCAGTGTGTTTTATGCAATTCTTCTAGGTATCACTACTTGGAACCTCTTAGAAAAGGAGTTATATCAAAAATGGCATACCTTGCTGAATTTTGTCTTATTCTAGTGAACGACCTTGTAGAGCATGCCCCGCACAGAATATTTGTTGAATCAATATGAAAATATTACACAAAATACTGCAGATGGTACGCTAACAAAAACATTTTTTCTTACTGAATTTGAATCTTTCTGAAGACGTTATGACATTTTTACCTAAAACACCTGTTTTTTACTAGTTTCGGGACTAACCACAAACTCTATTTTCCACGGAGTGTAACTCCAAAAATACAATGACCCACAAGCTGAAATTTTTACCATAGATACTTGGATGTGTTTCCTCAATGGCATATAAATTTAATGTTCTGAATCATTCTAGAAAAAAAAGTTATTGAAAAAAATGATGAGATGACCTGTAAATAACATACCTTAGAAAGCATCATCAAAAGAATTTATCCTTCCTTGAATTCCAACCTTATTTTCTTCACCTTCCCTCAGAAATTTGGCTTATATATCCTTTGGTTACCTCACAAACCTATATGTATTCAATATGATCAAGTGTGATTAAAATTAGAGACCCTTGCCTCTTATTTATACTCTCCAAGTAGCTTCCTTAAAAACATCTTCTAGGTCACTTTGCCCACTTTCCTTATTTTACGGTTAACCCACTTCTAATTTCTCCATTAAAATTATTATTTAAATAATTTATTTTTTATTCACTTTGAATTTTAGTACACTCATCACTTCAATTTATTATTTACCTTCTAAATTCTTTTAAACCACTTTGACTACTTTGACCTTTTGGGGCTTCTAGATGACATGTGAGGGTCCTCCAACTTCGTATGGCCATAACTCTTAAACCGTGAGGAGTTATGTGGCGTTCCACATACCACCAGAAATGGCATGAAATTTACTATCCATATAAAATAGTGTTACATAAAAATATATAAAAACTCATACCGTTATCCATCAAACAAATTTGGATCCATTACACAAACCTAGGTTCTCCAACTTCTCAAGGCCATAACTCTCTAACCGTGAGGAGTTATGTGACGTTCCACATACCAACATAAATGGAATGACAAGAACTATAAATATAGGATAGTTTCACTAACAAATTCACTATCCTTCATCTTATTATTCCACAAATAAGCATGGTTTTTCTAACCATACTTATAGGATAACTCAATCTGAAAAGCGTTTTCCCGTGAGGGATTTCACCATAAGGGGACCACTTTGGAGTTATTCCATTTGTAATTATTATAAGCCATGACAAGACAATAATGAATCATAAAAAAAACTTGGGTGCATTACCTAGACCTTTGTGCTACCAGGATTTCTTCAAGGGTTGACATCAATGACAACCAACCTTAATCAACAGTCTCCCCCTTTGGCATTGGTGGAAACACTCTGATGCAATACTGAAATCATATCACTCATGCTCCCATTGAAACTATGCCTATGTCCTATGTATCTAATAAATCTTCTCCCCCTAGAACCATGCCTCTCTCCTCTGCATCTAATATTCCTTTGTCCTCTGTATCTGATAAATCACTCCCCCTTTGTCATCAATGGAAAAGGTATCTTTCCATCCAGGGCTTCTCCCCCTGACTGAAATGTCCTCTTATGGTGCTTCCTCGTGTACATCTAAGACATATAAGATAAGCATTCAAAAAAGAATTCATTTTGGAGTAGAAATAACTCCAAGTCTCTGGCAAAGATATTCAAAGGCTTCCCGTGGAAGTGGCTTTGTAAAAATGTCTTCCATTTGTTCTTTTGTGCCCACATAATCAACTCTGATGTTCTTTTCTACAGCCTACTCCCGTAGAAAGTGATACTTGATTGGAATTTGCTTCGTCTTGGAGTGCGCCATCATCAGGTTCTTAGAGATATTGATGGCACTTGTATTATCACAATAGATTGGAATGGGCTCATCATACTCAAACTGTATATCTGTCAGAGTTTGTTTCATCCAAAGAACCTATGTACAACATGATGTTGCTTCAATATACTCTGCCTCAGCTGTAGATAAAGATACTGATGATTGTTTATTTCTTATCCATGATACTAACCACTCACCCAAGTAGAGCGTTGCTCCACTGGTGCTTCATCGATCATCAATACAACCTACCCAATCTGCATCTGTGTAGGCAATAAGTGATAGATCATTTCCTTTTGGATATCATAATCCAAAATCTTATGTTCCTTTGAGATATCTAAAAATCCTCTTCACTGCTAACACATGTGACTCCTTTGGTGTTGCCTGAAATCGTGCCACCTGTCCAACTACCTGCATTACATATGGTTTGGATGTTGTCACATATATTAGGCTACCAATCATTGACCTATATTGCCTTTAATATGTATACTTCGAATCATCATCTTTTCTCAACTTGAAACTGGTTTGCATGGGAGTGATTACTGGTTTGCAATCTTCCATTCCAAACCTTTTTATCATTTCTTTGATATACTTGGTTTGAAAAATAAAAATTCCTTGGTTGCTTAGACGTATCTGAATTCCCAAAAAGAAGGATAGTTCTCCAAGTAATGAAATTTCAAATTCATTTTGCATATCTTTTGCAAATTTATGGCTTAACATGTCATCATCACTACCAAAAATAATATCATCAACATAAACATCAATTAATAAAATATTACCTTGACTTACCTTGATGTAGAGTTTGTTGTCTGCACTTCCTTTTCTGAACACTGCCTGCTACAGATACTTATCCAGTCTAGAGTACCATGATCTAGGAGCCTATTTTAGACCATACAAGGCCTTCTTTAGCTTACACACATAATATTCGTTATCTGACAACTGAAATTCTTCTGGTTTTTCAATGCATACTTCTTCAATTTACCCATTCAGAAAAGTTGATTTTACATCCATTTAATAGATTTTAATATTTTTGGAGCATGCATAAGCTAAAAGCCAACAGATCGCTTCCATTTTGGAAACTAGGGCAAATGTATCTTGAAAGTCGATTCCTTCAACCTGTGCATATCCTTTATATATCAATCTAGCTTTATTCCTTGTAACCTATCCATCTTCATTCAATTTATTCCTGAAGACCCACTTTGTTCCGATCACATTATTATTCTTTGGTCTTGGAACCAGATCCCAAGTGTCATTTTTCTCTATTTGATCCAATTCTTCATCCATGGCATTTTTCCAAAATTCATCCTTGTTGGCTTCTTCAAAACGATATTGTTCAATTGTAGATGAGAGTGCTAGGTGTCTTTGTTTTGGTGAACATATTTTTCTTCTAGTCTCAACTCCTACATCTTTGTTTCTGATAATTTGTTTTGAAGGATGATTCTTTTGTACTCATCTATTGGGTGTCTTTGGAGGCACTTGTTAGACTTCCTCTTCTGCTTCTGTTGGATTCTCTTCATCTTCCTCTTCTAGTTCTTTTTCATCTTCTGCTTCTTCTTCTAAGGGTTGTTTCATTGTTTTATTTTCTTCTTCCTTTGATTCTGGTATGCTTGTTTCATCAATTGTCATGTTGATTGTTTCCACAACTTTGTTTAATCTTAAATTTTAACACTTGTATGATTTCCTTATGCTTGAGTAACCAACATGTACTCCTTTTTCCATACGAGATTCAAACTTTACCATTCTTACATCTTCTCTTTTGATATAGCATTTTCTTCCAAAAACTGTAAAGTGCTTCACATTTGTTAGTCTTCCTTTCCATAGCTCGTAAGGAGTTTTGTTGATGTTATTTATGAGAATTACTCTGTTTTGAATGTGAACTGTTGTATGCACTGCCTGTGTCCAAAAAAATATCTGTCAATTTCAAATCCATTAGCATTGTTCGAGCCATTTCCTGTGTAATTATCAGCCATTATGATAATGTTCATTTTTATTTGAACCCACTCTCTAAGACAATCTATGGATCCATTCTGTCTTCTCAAACTCTACAAGCTGCTTGAAGTATGGTTCTTTGGTTTGCCACAGCTATCACATAGACTCCTCCTGTCTAATACTCATATTAATTGGGAGTCTCTAAGCTGGAAGGCTCAGAAAAATTCCTACTCTGATGTGTGTTCATCATCATCTTCATTAGTAGATTCATCATCATCTTCATTGGTAGATTTATTATCTCTCTGAGCTCTGACTTATTTCTTTCTATCTGTGGATTCATCTTTCCCTACAATGCCTAAAAGTACAATATATTGAACCTGTTCCTTATTTACACTTCCTTCCTTTCTTTCAATTATTTTCCAAACCTTTCTATATCTGACATCTTTCCTTTTCTCTGTAGAATTTTCTTCATCTCATTTTATTGCCAATCTTTCAATCTTTGGTACCTAGTCTTTGTTCACCTTTTCTTCATGTTTTCTTATCCATACTTTCTTATATATCATATCAGTATTCTCTTTCATGGAAGTATCATTCATGCTTCTACAATCACTAGCTATGTGTCCATATTTATGACATTTTTAACACACATTGTTACATGCGACCACATAGGCACAGTCTTCTTGAACATTTCTTTTATAATCTCTGCAATCTGCAACCTTATGTCCAAAGTTAGTACAATAAAAACAATGACCATAAAATAAATTTTCATACCTGGGAGTGAATGATCTTCTTTGTGGCAT
>SNQJ01S0012316.1:33145-95919 GCA_010110895.2 Picea sitchensis
TGTATTGGTATTCTTACTTTCATTCTGTGAAAACAGTAGGGGTAGAAGGATTCTATATCCATTTACCTGACAGAATTTCTGAAAAATCTAAACTGACGAGCTTATATGCACAGAAGGGGCACAAAGGATAAAATCTTCTATATAAGGTAAATTCTAAAATATTCACTTAGAGCCTCTTTTAATCAATGCATTAAATGTCAATAGTACTAGATCTATGCATCTATGTAAATACATGATTAAGAATATCATTCCATCAGATTTTGGTCATTATAAATGATGTTCTGAGGGATCTGAGTTTGGTTTCATGGGGATTTATCTACAGAGAGGATATGCCTCATTGGCGTTAATCACCTCCTTCCCTTACTTACTTATAGAAATATAATTACATATTTCCTTCACATATATTCCCCCCAATAANNCCAGTTTGGATTTAACATGACATCGAAATAAAAACATAGCCATTCATAATAGAGAGGGGTATATCAGCATATATGAATCCAATCCATGGAAAGACAAAGGGAGCAACCACGTTCCTCCCAATAGTAGAATAGGGAATCCAAAATCACTTGCCCGATTCACCCCCTAGCCTGACCATGAATCCATGAGGGTGAACTTGGAAACTCCTCCTCAACTATGTCCTTCAATTCCAACAGTTATCCTCTTGCCTCACACTTACTCAATAGTGCTCATAACAGTAAGGAGATTTTGTTTCAACAAGCTCCTCTTGCCTCACACTCAATCCACAGTGTTCATAACAGCAAGAGAGCTCAGGAATCCTTTCCCAACATACTTGACAGCATCCTGCCTCCTCGCATATGCTATATATATATATATATTTTCTTGCCCAGGTATTTTCCCTCCTTTGGGGATTTTCGTAGATTTCTTAATCACCGATTTTCAAGGGCTTCCAGTGGCCAAAACTTTGATTTTCCACTTGTAATCATCAGCCCAAAGGTAGTTCCAACTTGTTCCCCACTCATGGAGTCATGGTCAGCTGATTTTTAACATGGATGTTCCATTTGTCCTGCTGCAGTTAATATAAATGTTCTGTTGTGATACAAGTGTCATAGTCTAATAGTTAGTTGAGTCCAAACATATCCCTGCCCAACAATCACAATAATTAAATACAATTATTAAATTCGAAATTCGAAATTTCCATAAATGGCAAAAATTTTCCAGATTCGAATTTTCCTAAAATAGAAATAAACTTCCAGCACACAAAATAATAAATATTTTATTTTTGGGGGATGTCACATCCTTTCCCCCTTCAGTAAAACAATGTCCTCAGTGTTCGTTCCTTTCCTGGAATAGGATTGGATGAGATTTTCATAAATCATCCTCCAATTCCCAAGTGGCCTCCTCAGGGCTAAAGTTCTTGCATTGCACCTTTACCTGAGTGACAAATCTATTCCGAAGTGCTATTTCTCTCCAGTCTAGAATGCGCAGGGGTTCCACCTACACCAAGTTCCAATAAATCATATGAGTGGGGTCATGAATATACTTTTTCAACAAAGAAACATGAAATACATTATGAATTTTTAGACTAGATGGAAGTGCAAGTTGATACGCTACTGGTCCAATTCGAGCTAGTATCTCGAAGGGACCACAAAACCTGAGTGCCATCTTGACACAATTCCCCAACTTCAGCGAGATTTTTCGGGCTTTGAACTTCAAATAAACATGATCTCCCACTTGAAATTCTAAGTGTATTCTTTTCTGATCCGCATAGCTCTTTTGTCTGTCCTATTCGTCTTTCAAGTTCTGTTGTACTTTATTTACCATGTTACCCATTTCTTGGAGCATCTTTGGTCCAACCATGAGCCTGTCAGTTGGGTTATCCCATCTAATTAGAGTTGTACACCTTATGTCGTACAGTATTTTGAAAGGGCTCAACTTAGCCGAAGTTTGGTACCCATTGTTATATGCAAATTATACCAAGTGTTGGTAGTCTTCCCACTTGCTCGACTTTGTTCTTACATACATGTGGATCATATCCTCTATGATTTGATTTTTCCTTTTAGTTTGTCCATCCGTTTATGGATGATAACTCGTACTGAAATTCAAATTTGTGTTTAGCCCTGCAAACAATTCCTTCCAAAAAGTGGATGTGAATTTTATGTCTCTATCTTAAATCACCATTTTAGGTATACCATGTAGTCTAAAAATTTCTTTCATGAATATTTCAACAATGTTAATAGCTTTAAAAGTAGACTTTACAGGAATAAAGTGTGCAAACTTACTGATTTTTCGATTACAACCATGATTGAATCATTATGTTTCTGAGTTTTAGGCAAACCTGTTATAAAGTCCAATGATATGGCCTCCCATTTCCATTCTGGTACTGGTAATGGCTGTAATAGGCCGACTGGATGTTGTTGTTCGGCCTTAACCTACTGACAATATTGGCACCTAGCCAAGTACTACATTGTTTCGCCCTTCATATTAGGCCAGTAAAATAGTTTTTTGAGTGTTGTTATTGTTTTCTGGTAACCTGGATGGCCAGAGTATGGTTTCTTATGCACTTCATCTAAAATAGTTAATTTTAGCTCTGCTTAATCTGGTATGTAAAGTCTGTTTTTAAATCGTAATAGTCCCTTCTTGTCGATACTTATATCTGGTTTATCTGAGTTTGTGATACTATTTTGAAATTCTGCCATTATCTTAGTGTAATTTACATCGTTGATGTCTGTCATCCTTATTCTTTGTTCCAAATTACTTTCTGCCTTGCTGATGTTTATCTCAAATAACCCATGAATTCTGCAGCATAAAGAATCTCCTACTTTATTTTCCTTACCCTTTATATGTCTGACCTCGAAGTAGAATTCTCTCAAGAAGTCTAGCCACCTTGCTTGTCTTCCATTAAGGTCTGGTTGGTTAAACAGATATTTCACTCCACTATTATCCGTCAATAGTAGGAATTTTCTGCCCATTATATGGTGTCTTCACATTTTGAAGGCATGTATTATTGCTGCCATTTCTAAGTCATGAGTGACGTAGTTTCTTTCATGTTCCTTTAATTTTCGGGACTCATAACATATCACGTGCCCTTCCTGAGTTAGAACACCACCTAGTCTCTCTTTACTTGCATCAACGCATACTGTGAAGTCTTTATTTGGGTCTGCTACCTTCAAGATGGGCACCGATGTCAATAATTCTTTTAGCTTGTTAAAACTTTCTTGACACTTTTGCGACCAGTTAAACTTGGTCCCTTTCTTTTGTAGTGACGTGATAGGGTAGGCTATCTTGGAGAACCCTTCTATAAATCTGTGATAATATCCGGTGATTCCCATGAACGACTGGATATCTGCCACATCCTTAGGCACTAGCCATTGTATTTCTTTTTGATAAAAATCACATTTGTCGAATTTTGTGTATAGTTTGTGTTTCCTTAGTGTTTCCAGAACTTTTCTTAAGTGTTCATCATGTTCCTCCTTCATTTTAGAATAGACTAGAATATCGTTGATAAATACTACTACGAACTTATCTAAGTACTGGCTAAAAATGTTGTTCATCAAGCACATAAATGTGGTTGGTGCATTAGTGAGTCTGAAAGGTATGACTACAAACTCGTAGTGTCCGTACCTTGTTCGAAAAGTTGTTTTGTTTATGTCCTGGTCTTTTATCCTAACTTGATGATATTCGGATCGTAAATCCAATTTTGAGAAGATCTTGGCCTCACCAACTTGATCGAACATATCATTTATCCTGGGTAAGTGGTATTTGTTCTTAATGGTCACTTTGTTCAGCTGTCTATAATCGATACATAGTCTTAGAGTACCATATTTCTTTTTCACAAAGAGGATTGGTGCTCCCCATGGCGAGACACTTGGTCTGATATACTCTTTGTCCAACAATTCCTGTAATTATATTTTTAATTTTGTCCGTTCTGGTAGACTCATTCGGTAGGGTGCTTTTGAGATAGGGGTTGATCTGGGTAGTAAGTCTATGGATAAATCTATTTCTCTCCTAGGAGGTCATTCTGGTATCTCTTCGACAAACATGCCTCTGAATTCACATAGGACAACAAAGTCTTCTAATTTGGGATTATCTTCTTTTTCTAATAGATTCATCACTTAGATGGCCTAAACTTGACATCCTTTCCTAATACATTTCTTGAGTTGCCTCGCTAAAACTTGTCTGACTGATACAGGTTTTGGTATGCCTTGGGCTATTCTAACAGTGCCAAAATTATCTTTATAGCTAAGTACCTTTGTATAACAATCTAGTACTTCTTTGTGTTGTTCCAACCAATCCATCCCAATAATCATGTCATAAGATCCTAGTGGTAGGATGTTTAGATTGGTCCTTATATTTTGACCATATAGGATGAACTCAAGATCAAAAATAAAGTTAACTACCTTTCTTTTAGAACCTGTTGCTAGTTGTACAAGCCAATAATTTTCGTGCTTTTGTTTCTTAAGTTTATCCGATTCTACTACATCGGGAGTAATATAACTTATTGTAGCTCCAGGGTCAATTAAAACAGAAATTCGAGTGTCATGGATTTTACCTTCGATTTCTACCACCAAGAACTGGTGGCCAGCTTGTCGACCATCTATGGCTGCATTTATCCGATGCAGACTTCTGCCCATGTCACCCACTATCGAGGCTTCCTGCAAATTGTGAACAATAGTTCTGTTTGCTGCAATGAAACATGTACAGTTCCTCCTTAGATGAGGCTCTCCACACTCCCAACACTTTAATGGCTCGCGGGAGTTGTCCCCAAACTTCTTCATTCCCAGGTTTACCAGTTTACTGCTACCTTGCGTATTCAGATGATTAGAGTGAAAATCCTTCCTTGGAAAACTTTTTGCTGCATTCTGATAAGGATCTGGCTAGTATCTCTTCTTCTGTTGGTTTATTCCATCTTACTTCTTATCCTTCCAGGTCTTGGGAAACTCTACCCACTGTTTATACTAGTCATAGCACATTCGTGCTTTCCTGAATGCCTCACTCAAGGATTTGGGGTTTTCAAATTCAACTTTGTCCCTGTAGGACTGTGGTAAACAACTTAAGAATCACTAGATTTTTACCCTATCCTCCTAGATGTATGGTACGAACCTTAGTAGTTCCAGAAATTTATTTATAAGGTCCTCCATAGTCATTTGTCTGAGTCGTAACTCATAAAACTCTTTCGTCTTCCTTTCATAATAACTTTTGGAAAGGTATTGTTTCTTAAAATACTTCTTAAAGGAAGACCATTCCAGTTGTTTTTCCTTTAGACCCTTGGCCAATTTCAGGTCCTGCCACCAAATGCTGGCCTTCCCCTTCAGATTGTAGATGGTTTAATCTTTTTAAATTCTCCTTCAAGGTGGTTTGCGTGTTTTCTTTTTCTATTTGGTATGGTTTTGTCTTCAGCTAAAGGTGTCCCTTTAGACAAACTGTCTCCTTTTTCTGTTTTCACACCAGAATTCTTGGAGGCCCTTTTGCTGACCTCTTCCTCATGGTTATCATGCTTTGGAATTTTCTTGGTTACTATACTACGCAGTAGGACCTCATTTATCTCTTGCTGTTCCTACTGTGCCTTCTTCAATTTTTCATTGTCGGCCTTGAAAACCTGTAGTTCAACAATAAGGTTCCTCATTGTTTCCAACACCTCCATGGGTGAGCTTCCATCACTGTTCTATCTTGGATCTCTGGGAGGTCCTTGTTGCGGATTCTCTTCCACTCTGATTTATGCACCTTCTTATGCTGCCATTATTCAATACAAAACAGAAAAGATTCCTGTTTGTAATCCACAAGAATTATTAGTTTTTTCATAAATCAGAATGTATACTAAGAAATCAATGTGGCCCTATTCAGGCCCAGTGTTGTAACTTTTGCTCTGATACCATATGTAATGTACCATAAAATCACCATAAAAAAAAATATTTTTTTGTACATTTATCCATCAAAGTTCCGAGACTTCAAGAAAGTAGGCTTTCTGTTATGGGGATTGAGTCTAAATGTTTGTTTGAAACCTTATTGTTGTTGATTTCCCTTACTATGCAACTTAAACTTCCTACTCGATGATACAATAATGTATACTCCTCCCGTCACTGTTATTTAAAATCTTGTACAAATTACCAATATTTTTCTTATTTGATGATGTCTATAACACCAACACAAATTTAACTATAACAGGTCTGTTACTTCCATACTTCTAATCGAGAGGAAGATTCTCCAAATCAACACACAACAACTCCTGAAGTCGCGAAAAGTGACCAGCATGTCGGGATTTTAGAGTTCGGGATTTCACAAATTCAACAGGCAAATATAAACACACAACCACTCCCGAAATCGTGAGAAGTGACCAGCACTACGGGATTTCAGAGTCTGGGATTTTGCGAATACAATAGTTGAACATCAATACACAACAATTCCAAAAATCACGAAAAGTGACTAGCACTTCGGGATTTTGGAGTTCGGGATTTCGCGAGTACAACAGTCGAACATCCATACACAACAATTCCTAAAATTTTGAAAAGTGACTAGCACTTCGGGATTTCGGAGTTCAGGATTTCGTGAATAGAACAATCGAACATCCATACACAACAATTCCTCAAATTCCCAAAAATGACCAACACTTCGAGATTTTGGAGTTCGGGATTTCGCGAATACAACAATCGAACATCAATACACAACAATTCTTGAAATCACGAAAAGTGACCAGCGCTTCAGGATTTCAGAGTTCGAGATTTCGCAAATACAACAGTCGAACATCAACACACAACAATTCCTGAAATCGCAAAAAGTGACCAGCACTTCGGGATTTCGGAGTTCGGTATTTTGTGAATACAATAGTCAAACATCAATACACAACAATTACTGAAATCGCGAAAAGTGACCAGCACTTCGAGATTTCACGAATACAATAGTCAAACATCAATGCATAACAATTCCCAAAATCGTGAAAAGCGACCAACACTTCGAGATTTCGGAGTTCAAGATTTCACGAATACAATAGTCAAACATCCATCCACAACAATTCCCGAAATTGTGAAAAGTTAAGATCCGTATTTCGGGATTTCAAAATTTGGGGTTTCAAAAGTCAAACAACAACACAAAACATTTCCTGAAGTTTTGAAAAGGTAAAGGTGGGACCCGTATTTTCAAGATTTTGGGATTCGGGGTTTCAAGGTTTGGAAACGCAAGGGAACTTCGCATAAGTGTAACCAACAAGTCCCGAATGCCGAAATTCACATTATTTTCATAACTTTAGGATTTTTGCCTTGTACTGGTATTCTTACTTTTGTTCTATGAAAATAGTAGGGGTAGAAGGATTCTATATCTGTTTACCTGACAAAATTTCCAAAAAATTTATACTGATGAGTTTATATGCACAGAAGAAGCACAAAGGATAAAATCTTCTATATAAGGTAAATTCTATAATATTCACTTAGAGCCTCTTTTAATCAATACATTAAATCTCAATAGTACTAGATCTGTGCATCTATGTAAATACATGATTAAAAATATCATTCCGTCAGAGTTTGGTCATTATAAATGATGTTCCGAAGGATCTGAGTTTGGTTTCTTGGGGATTTATGTACAGAGAGGATCTTCCTCATTGACGTTAATCACCTCCTTCCCTTACTTACTTATAGAAATATAATTACATATTTCCTTCACATATATTCCCCACGATAAACAAAATGTAAAACATTACAGTTCCAATTTAATCAACACAATGCATTAGAAAAATCATTCAGATAGAGAATGGACATCATTCCAGTTCGGATTTAACATGACATCGAAATAAAAAAATAGTCATTCATAATAGAGAGGGGTAGATCAACATATTTGAATCCAATACGCGGAAAGACAAAGGGAACAACCACGTTCCTCCCAACCATATAATAGGGCAGCCAAAATCACTTGCTCGATTCACCCCCTAGCCTGACCATGAATCCATGAGGGAGAACTTGGAAACTCCTCCTCAGCTATGTCCTTCAGTTCCAATAGTTATCCTCTTGCCTCACACTTAATCAACATTGCTCATAACATCAAGGCGATTCTATTTCAACAAGATCCTATTGCCTCACACTCAATCCACAGTGTTCATAACAACAAGAGAGCTCAGGAATCCTTTCCTAGCATACTTGGCAGCATCCTGCCTCCTCGCATATGCTATATATATATATATTTTCTTGCCCAGATATTTTCCCTCCTTTGGGGACTTTCACAGCTTTCTTAATCCCTGATTTTCAGGGGCTACCAGTGGCCAAATCTCTGATTTTCCACTTGTAATCATTAGCCCAGAGGCAGTTCCAACTTGTTCCCCACTCATGGAGTCATGGTCAGCTGATTTTTAACATGGTTGTTCCATTTGTCCTCCTACAGTTAACATAAATGTTCTGTTGTGATACAAGTGTCATAGTCAAATAGTTAGTTGAGTCCAAACAGATCTCTGCCCAATAGACACAATAATTAAATACAATTATTAAATTCGAAATTCGGAATTGCCATAAATGGCAAAAAAAATCCAGATTCGAATTTGCCTAAAATGGAAATAAATTTCCAGAACACAAAATAAGAAATATTTTATTTTGGGGGGATGTCACAAGGAGGCTCTCCTTGGCTTTCCATTTAAAACTTCTCTTCAGGATGCTTACCAAGAATTCATCCTTCACAAACCCCTTCAAAAAATTGAATGTTTGGAAAGCCTATATCATGCCAAATATCTCATGCCATGATCTACTACTATCATCAGCATGTGTAAGTAGTAAAAAGGAATCATGGTAAACAAAATTAGTAAATTTATACAACCATGATTTGTGATCTACCTCACCAATTGCAATAATGGAATTGTCATTCATGTCAAGTACAAAAAATGAATCTAATGTAAGTTACACTTCTTTACTTATTTGAGTGATCCGATAAACTGAGAGAATATTTATAGAAAGATTTGTAACATGTAAAACATTCTCAAAACATCCATTATGGAGTTCCACTCTTCTCTTTCCTGCTACTGCTACTGGAGTATCATCCCCCATGAGAATATGGGTTCTTGAGCATGAACTAAACGAAGTAAAAACTTCCTCTTTGGCTGTCATATGATGTGATGCGATGGAATCCATAATCCATGAATTAGATGAAGAATTAATTGAAATAATAACATTATGTTTATCTTTGTTAGGAGCATTATCTTCTTCCATCTTCTTCTTGGATCCTTAAGGAATGAAGTTTCCAAGATTGTTATGTTCAAGTACTTATGCCATAAGATCAATTTGCTTCTTCATGGATGTAGATTATTCATGATTTGTTTTATTAAAATAAGTTCACTTCTTTCCCTTCTTCTTCTTATTCTCTTTGGATTTTGAATATTCTTTGGAAACTAAAGAATACTTGAAGGGTTTGGAATATCCCTCATTTTATTACTATTTCTCCTTTACATTTTGTTTTTATTTTTTATTGAATGGCCATTTTCCATCCTTTATGGTGAGTGCATCTTTTTTGGGTTTCTTAATTAGGCCCATATAAATGAGTTTTCCATGATCATGTGTGAGAGAATCAATGAAATTCTCCATGGTAGGAATATTCCATTTTTATCCCAAGAGATATCTTCCAGGATGGAAAGTGGAGACATAAACAACATATTTTAGTCCTAGCTTAGACAAGATTGTTAGAATAAGTTTATCTACTTGTGTAGAGTTATCAATACAACAATATGCTAAGCTCAATATCAAATATTTAAACTAGATAAAGAAATCATGATTATTTTGAAAACATTTAGGATCTGAGGTATTGAACTCTACCTCAAGCATATGCCCTCTCCTCTCATCCTTCTTTCCCAAGAGACTTTCCAAGGTAGTCTAGATATTGTTTGGAGTCTCGCAGGAGACCTCATGAAACCATAAATAATTTTAAATTAATTAAATAAGAACTCATGTGGCCTCATCCTTGTGGTTCGCTCATTTGGTCTTCTCAATCATTGATGTAGGTTCTTTTTCTATCATCATCGTCAAATTGTATAATCCTTTCCTTTTCAGTTGGAAATTTTCCTTTGGATTCCATTATAAATATATTTATTGTGTGGTCATTATAACCAAATTTGACTGAAGAATTGGTGTTGTATCCATCCCTCTTACTAGTTCTAAAAAACCCTAAAAGCTTACTCTCAATTTGCAATTACTACAGAAAAAAGGTAATTTTCCTCAGTGTTGCACCCTTGAGGAAAATCAAGAAGGGAAGGTGCGACATAGTCTAAAAATTTTAATTTCACAAGTGTTCTTGTGCATGTCACACCTTTCAATGGGGAGAGGGTAGGACATTATCTATTGTTGCACCTTTCAACAAGGAGACATTGCGACATTGTTAGATACATAGATTACACTCGTCAAAACATCCACTCTCCTCTTCCTTGGATTGTATGCTTTTCTCCAAGAAGCTCGGCTCTGATACCATGTCAATTTTTCATGGAAACCTGCATAGGATACCTACCTAGAGCAAGTAAAAATAAATCTTATCAAGAAAAGGACGAGATATTCAATATGGAAGAATGAGAAAATATATTCACACTACTCCACTGAGCTAATCAATATAATACAATGAATGAGTGATATATGATCATATAGGAAATATAATTCCATAATTCAGAAAAGAGAACAAGCAATGAGATTTTCTTAGGAATGCATGCATAATAGCGATGGTCTAAAATACAAATTCTAAAATAGAACTAGCTCCAGTTAACTACCGCTAAACTAGTGAGTCAAAAATTTAAATTTATCCAACACATATCACATATAGGCATGGGACAGATAGTAAAGAAGAAAAAAAGGTTATATTGAAGGAGTATCACTTCTACATAAGCAGTGATTGATGCCATGACTTAGACTATGTACAACATTGATTTCAGTTGTACGTATGGATGAGAAAAAGCAATAGTTGAAATATGGATGAGAAAACTCTCTAACTTTTGTGGTCCATCTAGTAGTAATGAATGGGATGATTGTGAATTGATAGAATGGGTTGATATATGGGATTATGTATCACTACCCATTGGTCAATGTAAAACTATGGAATTATCCTAGTTGGAGGAGTACCAATCAAAAATTTCAGTAGATTATGCTCATGTCTCAGATCTCATACTTCCAGGTTCGGTGAAACTTCCTATTAAATTTTGAATAACTATAATCAATGTTTTATTCTTTGGTCATTTAGTGCACTCACATGTTGGCACTACATTTTTTGTAGGGCATATATATGCAGTCGTTGCACCAAGAGGTAATTAACAGGGCATTGATTATTGGATG
This sequence comes from Picea sitchensis, assembly GCA_010110895.2. Classification (NCBI taxonomy): domain Eukaryota; kingdom Viridiplantae; phylum Streptophyta; class Pinopsida; order Pinales; family Pinaceae; genus Picea; species Picea sitchensis. Next base: position 44,380 of record SNQJ01S0012316.1, read on the forward strand.
ACACATTTCTTAGAGGGAAAGAATACCCTCATGTGATCAATAATACAATCCAAAGGAATTGAATTTTTGATTGGGTCGATAATTATTAAAGTAGAATATCTAACACATGATGAAACAACACGAAAGAAAGGTGGTTATGTATTTTAATATTATAGACCAGGTGAATTTGTATACCACTTTACGAACTTGATTGTCGGTAAAAACCTCCAACTACAAACAATTCCATTCTAGAACTCATCAAAGGTAAGATATTTATTTCGTTACTCTAAGAACGAGAGAATAATAGAGACCATCAATATTAGAAGTGATCCTGATGGTCTACCTGAATGACCATAGGTATGTAAAAGGAATATTTGAACAAATATTTCATACTTATGAATGACTAAATTTTTTCTTCATGATATGGTTGCTATGGTATTCTTATATGTTCTTGTTCTTTTCTGTTGTTATGTAATTATGTTTATTTTAGCCTTGACTTACATTTCCTTTCCTTTCCTTTCCCTACCTTTCCAAGCCATGCCCTACCTTGCCAACCCATGCCATGTCATGCCTTTACCTTCCATTCCATGCCTTTCCTTTCCATTCCATGCCTTGCATTTCCTTTTCTTTCTATGTCATCCCATGCCTTCTCTTTCCATGCCATGCATTGCTTTACCTTTTCATGTCATGCCATGCATTGCCTTTCATTTCCATGTCATTCCATTACTTTCCATATCATTTCTTGCCTTGCTCTTCCATGCCTTTCCTTTCCATCCCATGCCATGCCATGTCTTGAATTACTAATCCATATGGCTGTCGGTGGCCTCCCACCTATTCCAACTGAGTCATTTTGGCAGTTTTCCAGTTTGGCAATTTTTTCCTAGTTTTCGGGTCCCTGACTTCCGGGGCCGTTTTGAGGCCCTAATTTTTTTTTTTAATGCTCACCACAGTTAGACTATAAATGGAGTCTGATTATGATGAGGACATGTGTATTCCTAAGATAGAAATTTCCAATGGGCTATCGTGCACCTAAAATAGAGATCATATGCAAAAGTTACAACCCCAAGAAGTTGATGTACTAACTTACCCAAACAAAGCACACATGACTTTTGGCGCTTCATATCCGAGGGTTAGGTTTTTGTATGTCTAGGGTTTTTTGACATTCTTGTTTATTGTAAAAAGGCCTCTAGAGCCTCATTGTAATCATCTTCATGTGAATGAGTGCATATGTCACATCTCTTCTCAGAGATAAGCCTCCACCATTCTAGCAAGCTTGTTTTCCGCTACATTTTACAATTTCATCTTATTTCCTTATTGAATAGAAACGAATTTTAGTGAATATATGTTCTTTTTTGCTAAGCATATTTTGATAACAATATGTATTCATTTCATTCTTCTCATAGAATCTGGATCAATGATATCAGAGTGGTCTTCTCCTTGTCGTTCTTAATGCATGTCCCTAATGAGTCCAGGGTACAAAGAATTGGGTCTTGAGCTTGTTTCTCTTAAGGAAAAAATATCTCGCACGCCCAAATGACCTCTCATGGTAGGAGGAAAGAAAGATGATGTGACATGAAATCCATTCAAAATATTTCTCGAGGAATCCCTCACACAACAGAGGAATGAGATGATGGATAGGTTTGCGTAAATCCTTTGATGACTACCAACAAGCGATGCATCTTCCTCAAATGGAGGCACCGTCCCCTTCAAGGTACAAATAAACCTTGATATTCCTATATTTGAAGGTCAGATAGATGCAGATGTTGTAGACAAATGGTTGAATCTGGTAGAAGGGAATTTCTTTGTCCATAACTTCTCGAATAGAGAAAATATCACTTTTGTGCTCTTCCAAGTCATTCCCAATGTCAAGGATTGGAGTCAAACTTTATGTGAGAAAAAGGAAACAAAGGAACCCTCATTATTTATAGTCGTGGTCACTTGGGAGTCCTTCATGGATGCTATTAAGGAATAATTGTACCCTATTGTAAGTTATGACGACCTGTACACAAAATGGACCACACTGTGACAAGAAAGAGATCAAGCAATGCTCGAGTTCACAAATATCTGTCATACCTTATGCACCAATCTGGGCATCAAGGATTCTAAGAGAAATATGGTGTTCAAGTATCACGATGGTATGCATAGATACATACAGGCTAAAATGGAGTTTTTGGACATCCCATCCTTGAGCACAACTTATCAATATGTCGTAAAAATCGAGCAAAAGCTCAAAAAAAAGATGTGGAAATTTGGGCTTGGGAACCCCTCACAACAAAATCCATGAAAGGGTGGCCACAACCCATAGAAAAAGGGATAGAGAAAAGATGAACAACCTCAAGACAACCAGTCTAGGCCATAAGCAAAGAAGGACACCAGAAAGACAAAGAAGGATATTGGGAAGTGGTGTGACTTCCATAAGATCACCTGGCATAACAATGTTGATTATCACTCAAAGAAGTAGCTCATGGTAGAGGTGAAATCCTCATAATGAAATGCAGGTTTCGACTCTGATTAAGAACCAAAAAGGGTGAGATAGATCATTAACGTAGAACCCAGTGGTACCGTTGCTACCACCAAGCTCCAGCCTGGTGGACCAAACAAGCTAAAGGAAGGCGAGTGCATTTTTCATTCACAGATGTGGGTGAAAGGTACCCCGTTGCACTTCATCGTTGATAGAAGTAGCCAGAAGAACCTCATCTCAGAAGAGGTTACCAAGCAACTCAACTTTCCAACAATGCCACACCCACAACCCTACACCATCGGATGGCTCTGCCAAGGAAGTGACATCCATGTTAGCCAACAATGCCACCTATCATATGACATCAACCCCTTCAAAGATGAGGTATTATGTGATGTTTCCCCTCTTGAAGTTTGTAATGTTCTTTTTGCCCAACCATATTTATGAAAATGTCATGTTGTATATGAGTCTAGGCCACACAATGTTATTATTACTTAGAACAAGAAATTTTACAGGATACTCGAGGCAATCCCACCTAGTTCTATTTCCTTGATCTCTGTCAAGCAATGTAGGAAAGTCATCTCTCAAATGTGGAAGTTTGTCTTCTTAATGATTCACTTTGAGAGTGAGATAAATATCAGAACCACATCTAAGGTCTTCACGACCGACCTTTCCACATAGTAGAATCAAGTGGATAAGGTCATTAAAGAATACTCTACACACTCAGGTCAAGCACACCATCGATATGACCCCCAATGCACTACTACCTAATGGGCCAGTCTACTTTCGCTCTTTGTTAGAGAATGAGGAGATCAAGCGATAGTTCTAAGAACTTCTCCAGAAGGGGAACATCCATGCCATCTCATCTCCTCGTGGAAGACCAATCGTGTTGGTATAGAAGAAAGATGGAACCTAGGGACTCTGCATTGATTTATGGGATCTAAATAAAATCACAGCTAGAAACCAGTACCTGATTCTATGAATTGACGACCTCCTTGATCAACTCATGGAGGAAAAATAATTCATTAAGATTGATCTAAAGTCTAGATACCACCAAGTCCCGATAGAACAAACATATGTATGGAAGACTGCGTTCAAGTCAAAGGAAGGTATTTTTAAATGGTTGTTCATGCCCTTTGGTTTGAAAAATTATCCAGCCACTTTCATGATGATGATGGACAATATCATGTGACCATTCACCAATAATTTTATAGTGGTGTATCTGGATGACATCCTCATTTATAGAAAGACTTGGGCATAACACTTTCAACATATTCAACAGGTTCTGCAAACCGTATGACAACACAAGCTATATGCCAACTTGGAAAAATGTTTCTTTAACATGGATAGGGTCCACTACCTGGGCTACATCATTGATCGACATGGTGTACATGTGGATCCAAACGAGATCCAAGTCATTCATGGCTATCCATCCCCAACCACACTCACTAAGCTTTGTAACTTCTTGGTCCTTGCCAATTTCTACCGCAGATTTGTGTTGGGATTCTCCCATAATGCATGGTCCCTTAGCCAAGTAACCAGGGGTGGTGGTAAGGAAAAAAATTTGTGGGGTCAGTCCCAACAATAAGAGTTTTATGTTTTGAAGCATCTCTTGTACTTATCTCTAGTAATCTCACTACCAATCCTACAACAACCCTTTGAGATCGATATAGATTCTTCAAACTATGTTGTGGGTGTCATTCTCACTCAGCATGACCACCCCATGGCCTATAATAGTGAGACACTATCAGATGTTGTATGTAAGTACCCTACCTATGACAAAGAAATGTAATCCATTATGCAATCCTGATGCCAGTGGAGACATCAAATTCTTGGGAAGGAGACAATCATCCACACTAATCATAATCTAATGTAGTTCATGTAGACACAAGGAAAATTACAGAATGACCTCCATTATAAGTGGTCCACATACTTGCAGCTATTCCACCTCAAAATCAAGTATAAAACAAGAATCACCAACTACGTTGTTGATTACCTCAACATATTTCCCGTCGTGACACTCACGAGGGTGCTAGACTCATGCAACCATGAGACCTATGGATGGCCCCAAATCTATGAGACATACCCAGACTTCACCATTACCTACCAGATGTTGGGCGCAAACACATTTTTCTCTAATTTCCATCTTCAGGACTGGCTATTGTGTCGTCTGATCCATATATACATTCTATCAAAGAAGTGATTGAAGATGATCTAGGAATCCCACTACAGTCGGGTGGCAGGACACTTCGACGTCGAAAAGACAGTGGCAATTTTGTAGAATCATTTCTACTGCCCAAAACTTCAACATGAGGTCACCAAGTATATCATATCTTGCACTGCTTGCACTATTGCCAAAGAGACCACTAAGAAACACGACCTGTACAACCCTCTGCCTACTCTTGACAGGCCATGGGAATCCCTCTCGATGAACTACATGTTAGGCCTCCTATCCACCAAGTGGGTAAGTGACTGTGTTCTTGTGGTTGTTGATCGCTTTTCTAAGATGGAAATTTTGGCTACCTGCAAGAAGAGCATCACAACGGAGCCCACTACCAAGCTCTTCCTTGAATGAGTCTGGGTATATTTTGGAATCCCAAAAACCATTGTCTCTGATTAGGACAATCGATTTCTCATCACATTTTGGTCAAGCCTCTAATCACTGCTAGACACCAAGCTCACCAAATCCCTGGCCTTCAACCCCCAGACAGATGGCCAAAATGAGGTCGTAAATTGAATGGTCATGCATATCCTACACATGTATAATTCCAATCACCCTCGCACATGGGGTGAGAGTCTTCCCTATGTTCAACACAACTACAATCGAGCTCTACATAGCTCAATCAACCACATCCCCTTTCAGGTGGGGTTGGGATTCCAACCATTGGGTCCCATAAATGTTGTGCTACCCCTTGCGGTCACCTCAGCCGATTCATCTCCTGTTCCAATTGAAGTTGAAAAAGACACCGCTTCATTGAGAATATCCATCACATCCACCAATAGGTTCAAGATATCCTACAAAAGTCCAATGACAAGTACAAGCAATGCCCTGATCAACACTAGGTGCCATATAAGTTTCATGTGGGAGACAAAGTTTATTTCCACTTGAAAAAATAACACCTTAGAGGACCCCATTGGAATATTCTCTCATTCCAATATGGGTCGTACACCATCACCAAGATCGTGGCTGATAATTCATTTTATCTTAGCATTCCTCCTTTCCTTGTCCTGCACTCAGTGTTCAATGTGGATCTACTTCGACCTTATTTCCCACCATTATTGGGCACCTCAGAGAAAGGAAAATAGTTGACACCAACATAGCTCATCCTCAACTGCATACAATAGGAATTTAGTGATCATATTGTGTACATACATGTGAAGGTAACTCGCTAATAAATGATCCATCTTTATGGAGCTGTCCAAGTAAGGAAACTCTTGCACCAAGGCAAGTGGCTCACCCGGGGCCAAATTCAACAAAAATTTCCTCATCTGATGGGGGAAATCAACACAATGAAGACCATTACTTCCTAAGGGGTGAGGATTGATCCATATGGATTTCGATGGCCTCCCACCTATTCCAATTGGCTTATTTTGGCAGTTTTCCATTTTATCAGTTTTTTCCTAGTTTTTGGGTCCTTGACTTCTGGGGCCATTTTGAGGCCATAAACAACATTTTTAGGGCTCACCATAGTCAACCTATAGATAAATTCAAACTTTGATGAAACCATGTGTATTCCTTGGATATACCTTTCCAATAGGCTATCGCATGCCTAAAATAGAGATCGTATGCAAAAGTTACGACCCTGAGAAGTTGATATACTAACTTACCCAAACAAGGCGTACATGACTTTTGGCACTTCATCTCCTAGGGTTAGGTTTTTAGATGTCTAGGGTTTTTGACATTCTTGTTTATTATAAAAATTCCTTCACAGCCTCATTGTAATCATCTTATTGCGAATGAGTGCATTTGTCCCATCTCTTCTCAGAGATAAGCCACCACCATTCTAGCAAGCTTGTTTTCCGTTGCATTTTATAGTTTTAGCTTATTTCCTTATTGAATAGAAACCAATTTTATTGTATATCTGTTATTATGTTTTAAGCATATTTTGATAATAATATGTATTCATTTCATTCTTCTCATAAAATTAGTATCAATTACCTTTCCTTTCCATGCCATGCCTTGCCTTGGCATGCCATGCTATGGATGGCCTTGCATTAACTTGGATTTCCATTGCATGCCATGCCATGCGTTTCCTTAGCATGTCATGTCATTCCATTCCTTGCATTTCCTTTCCTTTCCATGCCATGACTTACATTTCATTGCCTTTCCATGTAATTCCATGCCTTTCCATGCCATGGCATGCCTTTCAATGTTATGCCTTGTCTTGCATTGCCATGACATACCTTACATTATCTTGTCTTTCCATTCCATGCCATGCATTTTCTTGCCTTTCCATGCCATACCATTTCAGGCCATTCCTTTCCATGCAATGCCATGCCCTACCTTTCCTTTCCTTGCCAAGCCATGCCTTTCCTTTCCATGCCATGCCATGCCATTCCTTTCAATGCCTTTCCTTTCTATTCCATGCCTTGCCTTTTCATTCCATGTATTGCATTTCCATGCCTTTTCATGCAGTGCCATTCATTTCCATGCAATTCCATGTCCTTCTATGTGATGCCTTACCTTTCCATTCCATTCCATGTCGTTCCTTTCATAGTATTTCCTTGGCATGCCATGTCGTTCCTTGAATTTCATTGCCTTGTCATGACATGCCATTCCTTTCCATACAGTGCCTTGCATTTCCTTGTCTTGTCATTCCATGCCATTCCTTTCCATACCATGCCTTGAATTTCCTTGCCACGATATGAATTGCAATTCCTTTCCCTTCCCTACCATGCCATGCCATGCATTAGCATTCCATGCATTGTCATTCCATGTCTTTCCTTGTCTAACCTTACAAGTTGTTAAATTGGCAAACATATGTAATAAAAATTGAGCAAAACCATTGTCTCGAGGATCATGCAGCAAACACTTTGCATGCAAAAAAATGACAACAGAGGGGCCCCACTAACTGAATCTTTGTGCTCTGGATCCAACGCAACCAATGATTCGTCCATTTGAGTCTAGGTTTGAGTTTTATAACGAGTTGCAACTCACTTTCTCAAGGAATTTAGGGATGTGTTGGCAACTTGGTCCGATGGCATAAAATCCAAAACGAGCATCATAATAGAGTTCTGTGAGATACTAGATATTTGTTTGGACAAGGCCTATGCAACAATGCTACCCACAATGACTCAACATAATGTTCTTCAAAATCAACCTCATCAAAATTTGCACTATGCCTCATTGAGAAAAACCCTAGTTGTGAAGATCCTGCAACAAACATTTTTTCTGTCAACAAAATAACAACATAGAGGATCCACTGGCTAAAACTCAGTGACCTGGATCCAATCAATTAAGGGTTCATCCATCCCAGTATCGGTTTGAGTTTTATCACAAGTTGCAACTCCCCTTTTCAAGCCATTCATGGACATGTTGGAAATTTTTTATGAGGGAATAAAATCCAAACCAAGAAGCATAAAAGAGTTTTGTAAGATCTCACATGTCTATTTCATCTAGGCCCATGCAACCACGCTATCCACAATCACCTAGCACAATGTTCTTGAAAATTGGCCTCTTGTTCAATTTTTTCACTATGTCTCATTGATAAAACTCTAGTCTTAGAGATCCTCCAACAAACACTTTTCTGAAAAAAGAAATGACATTGGAGGCGACCGAATAAATGAAATATAATACCCTATATACATTGTAACCGATAGTTAATCCATCTGAGTCTCGATTTCAGTTTTATCATGAGTTGCAACTCACCTCCTCAAGCCATTGAAGGACATATTGGAAATTTGTTCAATGGACATAAAATCTAAACCAAGCAACATAACAGAGTTCCATAAGCTCTCACACATCTATTTGGTCGAGTCCTACGTGACCATGCTACCCACAATCACCTAACATGTATGATTGAAAATTCACCCATTCTTCATAATTTACACAATGCCTCCTTCAGAAAAACCCTAGTACCCAATATCCTCCTGTTATCGCTCTGTAAATTCCCAGAGGTTGTCAGAGGAGAAGAAATTTATAAGAGGTAACTTTATCCAACCACTTCGAAACTGGAATCTAGCCCTACCAGTTTTAGAGAGGGATCTCTCTATATGATTTAGCTATGTTTTAACTTTAAGATATTAGGCTAGTTAAATGAAATAAGATTGCAAAGGTTTGTTGTTGTTTTTGTTAAGTTGGCTGAAAAGAGTTTACGCTTCCATTGGGCTATGGGGTCTATATTATAAAGATAGAAATCTAAACAAAAAATAAAGATTCTTTTCACAGGGAAGGATGATTCATTCAATGGATTCTTTAGCAGTAAAGTGATGAATGGTAGAAAATATGACAATATCAATTAAAGCAAAGAAGCATTTAAGAATTTATTCACTATAATATTAGAAAGACAAACATAAATATCTTTCAAAGCCGAAACAAGGTATACAAAGATAAATCCTACAATATGCATTACTTTTAAAAGATTAGATTAGAAAAAAATATGACAAATGAGGTAGAAGAACATTTAACATAGAAAAGAAAACATCACCAATGCATAACATGTGAGAAACTTATGAAACGTCTCTTTGCATTACTAGAATATCTCTTGATAAAAATTACATTCTTTTTAGCTTGCAGGGCATAAAGATCAACCCTCAGTACTTCAAATTTTAAAGTATTTATAATCAAAATTACATACGATCCTGTCATTAAAGATCAAGACGTGGTAAATCAAAATTTAGCTAACTAACTTAACAAGATACAAAAATTTAGGAAATTGTTTTATGATGTGTTGAAACTTCAAGCTGATTTATGGGGTGAACCGTTGGTGAGGCCTCCGCACGACCTTGTCTGACTGGTTAGCTGACTAGGTTTGGACACCTCATCGCCTACTCAATTAGATTGCATAACTCTTTCCATCGAAGGTTACTAGGAACACTGACTTTGAGCAATCTTCAATATACTTCATCCATCTCCGTATATTTGGCAAAAGTTGGCTTGATGATGAAAATGTATTGGATCTCGTGTTGTATGCTGATGTCTGATTGGAAAGCTTCTAAAAATGCATTGACTGTGATAATATCCTATATTCCCAAGAACTTTGAACTATCTTTAGCCACAGTGGATAGCTTCTTTTTATAATCAGAAAGTGTCATTAATTTGTCATTTATGACCCTTAAACTAGGGAGGCCTTTCTTTTGCAGAGCTTCAATTTTGCTAAAAAACCTTTGCACTCCTATGTCCATAGCTTGAACCTTTTCCTCTAGTTGTATCATCAATCCTCTCTTGGTCAGGATCCTCTTAACCTTGAGGATGGTTTCTATACTATCTTTAATTTTCAACTCCTCTAACTCTTCTCTGGTTTTTGAATTCAAGAATTTAATGATCTCAGTGGATTTTGTGGGCATCTCTCCCGATTCTCCTCTTATCTTTTCAATTGCTTGTTTTCTACTTTGCACCAATTCGTTCTACTCGAACTTGATTTGTACCATAGGCCATATTTCATTAATGGATTTGGTGATATCCATCTAGACATTTTCCTTGACCTCAACAAGTGTTTTTCCTTCCATTATTTTCTTTTGAAGTTGTTGTAATTCCTATTTGATATTGTTTGATGTTTGTTTCTCCTTTGAGTAGCTGGCTTGGTAAGAAGACTTCAGTTCTTGAAAGTTCTCAACCTCCTTTTTAATTCTTCTAATCTCTGACTCTTGCAAATTCATCTCTTCCATGGATTTTGACAGTTCTACTGTCTTCTCCAAAGATGTCAGTGGAGTTGTTGAGGGAATTTCTGATGCAGATGTTGTGCTTACTCCTGTGATTGGAACTGTGCTCAATGGAATGACCTCCATGGGATTTGATTGTTCCTTCTCTTTCAATATTTTTTCCAATGCTACTTCCATCTCCTTCAACTGTGCATTATGCTCCATGATCAGCTTGAGCATCTCATCCTTTTCCCCTTCTGTCTCAACTATTTCCTTTGCTTGTGAATATTTTGTTGGTGGTAGTTTCAATTGTTTCCTTAGAGATGCTATATCGACATTTTTATTTTTAAGCATCTCCTCGATTGCTTTCACATTTGAGGGATCATAGCTGAACTTAAGGACCAGTTCTTCCAATGTCTTAATTCTGTTATCCTTTGCAAAAGATGATATATTTTCTAATTTCAGTTGTGTCTAGACATTGCTCAAAGATACCTATAACTTAGAGGTAGCAGTAGAAGCATTTTCCAACGTGAAGAAAAAAATTTCTCCAATTTGCCTGTGTAGATCCATTTGATCAACAGGATGCACACCTTTAGTCTGAAATTCAAATATTTCCCTTTTGTAATCGGTGATTACTTTTGGGTCTAGCACCTATGCTTGCAAAAACACCATGTGCATTCTACCCTTCTCAGTATTGAATGCAGAAAATAGTCTGTATTGTGCAGTTGATGTTTTCTTCTAGAACTGAGTATAAGTACTGCTGGTCAGTGTGTAACTTTTCTTTTTGATCATATCGTACTTCTCAAAAACACTCAATTTTGGTGCTATTTTGCTCGACTGGTTGACTGGTGGAGTATCTATGGGTTTCTTGGAAAAAACTGTATACATAATCTATTTAATGATTGTGACAAGAAGTGACCGATCATCCTTCATAGTTACAGTGGATTGGCTTCCCTTTTCACCAGCCATGTCAGGTGCATGACTTGTTTTTGGCCTTTTGGTGTGCAATTGGAAATCTTCAAGAGAGACTTCGGTGATAGAAGGTGAGGTATCCTTCCTGGGTCTTTTCTCCTTGGGAACCTATGGTGTAGTCGTCTATGAGACAGGGACCAAAGGTTCTTATTGTTCTGTTTCAACCAGAGTGTTCATCTCCCATTCTATTTGATTCAAAAAACTTTTCTATCTCAGGCTTGGGTGTATGAACATATTGAATGTTTTTATTTTTAATCCCCATCTCTAAAATTATCCCACATGGGTCATAGTTCCATATGAAACTGACCTGCAACTTCATTTCTTTTAGCAATCTGTCTACTTCCTCTCCGACGCCTCGGCTATTGCAAATGAAATATCCTATTTTCCCTTTGATTCTAAGTTGCTGCTTCTTTTTCAGAGATACGAAATGTATGTCATATGAGTTAATCATTTGCCTTATGTACTCTAGAGAAAATGTCCTCATGGGTAGGTACTTGGGAAGTTTGTATGGAGCCAACTCACATCCATAAACTCTAATCTCAATGTGGTTTTAGTAAAGATACCAATCAATAGTTTTAGAAATATCTGAGAGGTGTAAGATCCTCTAAATATCCTCGTTTATTCCTGGTTCAGGTCTTCCGTTGAGCATGCTCACCACTAGATGGTAAAACTGCTCGATAAACTATTTGAAAGTAAATATTGTAGAATTTTTCCTGAGTAGTGAGGTCCAAGCTGTTACCGCCTGAGGCCTTCTATATTTATCCATATTTTTCATTAAGAAGGAGAATTTGTCCGCTTGAAAGAAAGTAAACATGTCAGGAAATATTGAGTAATACCAAAACATGACCTCTATGGCGAAATTTGAGAATTGTTCATGAATATTGTCTGCCAGGAAAGTGTTGTAGTTGAATTGAGTGGTGGGTTTCTCATCAGTGGAGAAAATGGATAGGAAACCCAATATGGGTTCATCCACCTATTGAGCTGAAAAATACCCCAGCAGAGCATAGAGAAACGATATGACCTAGTTTCCCTTCACTGAGAACAGGGAGGAAGGATACGGTGGATTTGTCTTGGGGAGTTGAGCGACCTGTGGGAGAAAAAGCTCGAAAATCTGAGCTCTTTGGGGGAATGATAGTTTCTAGTATAGTTCAGTGATGACTTCAACATTGAAAGGGGATGTGGATTCAACTCTAGGTATCTGCATCATCTGATTGATGGCTCCAGGTGTAATAAAAAATAGATTCTCTTCGGATGAAGATACTACGAATCTCTGGTCGAGAATGTAGTGGGCTTGGCATTTGAGGGAGAATTCAGGGAAATGGTGAACCTGTTGGCAGTCAATTTGCATTTTTATACTATCCTTATAAGCTGCCTACACCAGTGTTTTGCGAACCTTGATCTTCATCACAATCTTCGGAATACAATAACACCATTATTTTTGCGCTATTCGCCCACTTTCCTTTGTTCTTGTTTTCACGACTGCAAGCGTCAAAACTTTGATTTCGAAGTCACATTAAAATCATCACTGGATTGTTGTGATCATTCTTGTTGATATGTCCATTCCATTTCCAATTTAATTATGATTATACAGTTGACAAGACTCCAAGATCCTTATTCATTTGGCATTCTTTAATTGTTAATATGATTTCTAGAGATCGTGATTCAATCATTGATTTATTGGTGGTTTGATGTTTGATCGAGTTTTTGATGCATTGGTGGTTTGATTTCTATGTTCTATCATCGAATTCATTGGCACATTGGTTTCATGAAAACTCATTGACATTATGGATTAGACCCTTGGTGCAATCATACCACACAACGCATATTTGTTATGGTCGAACCCTTGGTGTTGATTTTGATTTATTATTTTGATTTTTAAAACTATGCTAAAACTATTGCTCGCACAAATGTTTGGTCGACTTACCATAGATTTCGTTGATTGTTTGATTGACATGATTTTTAACATATGCAATAGTCATTTGAATCGTTATATGCGCCGTTGGTTGTATTGTGGGAAATGACTATTTTGCATGGGTTGAACTAGCTCCACCACCTTTGCACATTCGGTCATTAATGCTTTCCCCCCTATCCCAGGTTAACTCTGTTGTTTTTGGGTAATCCCGTGAGCTATCAACCCTACGTATACTCTATTCGAACCCTTACCCATTCACCCTGCTCATTGTGTGCTCCTGTCTATGGCATCGGTGGTGCGCATAGAGACAAATGGTAGCCAAGATATGTTACTATTCGATAATGCCTGTAAGGATTTAGAAAATAGTGGTTGGCTGCTGTTTATTCAAAGGTTTGAGGGTTTCAACATTTTGGTTGCCCAACAATTTTCCCTCAGCTTCGACAGGTGTAGGGCTAAAGTCGGAGACATACAGCTCGAGCTCAATGAAGAATTCATAAGCTCTGCTACAGGACTAGAAGCTACAGGCCAAAGATGGTTTAAAAATTCCAAAGTAGATGAGGTGTCATGGCCATTACTATTTGTATCAAGAAAGATTGTTTTCTGTGATAAAGGTATGCCTATTTCTACCCTCAAAACCAGGTGGCACGATCTTTTGGTAATTGTGACACAATTTGTGACCTGTGAAGGTCAGTATGGCTTGGTTTTTCTGTATCACCTCCAGTTATTAATGAATTTCATAGGCTATCCTTTGAATATGCTGCATTATTTCTTGCGTAGTCTTTACAAGATGTCTAAAAGATTCGAGTGTGAGAAGGTTGATAGCAACCTTTTTCATCACAGCTTGATTAAACTCATCATCATCAACCATTTGAGCCTTCATGGCGATAATTGACAATCCTTCCTATCAAGGAATGGCTTTTCCAATCTTGAGTCTGCTCAAATCGACAAGGTTCTGGTTACAAAAAATTTGGTTGGGCCAGCCATGCCATTTCATATCCTTCTACCCCTTGCCAAACCCTCAGATTTCCCTGACTTAGATCTACCCAATACCACAACCAACCCATGTATAAAAGACAAGACTGAGGCCGTCAAGAAGCCTGTGAGTAAGAAAGGCAGAGGTGACAATGCTGTCAATAGTAAAGGGAAGAAAAATGCTCGATTCATATCAAGATACTCTAGGAACAAACCCAAGCCAAACGTTGACCAGAAGCCAATAGTGTTGAGCGAGGACTCGAACTCCAATATTGAGCATTTACTAGCTGAGGAGTACCCCTTTTCCCATGGCCTATGCTCCAAGAAACCCTATGACTATGTCTCTAACTTGCTCCCGTGCCTCAAAAACGATCCTAACTACCCAGGAATCAAGCTACACAAGGAAACCCCTGGGAACTTGAACAAACCCTCGTCTGTGATGCCGAAGCCCAAGCAACCATCATGCATCCAATGTAATGCTTGGATAGAGCATTATTACTCTGATGTTCCCCTGTTGCAATAAAAGATCAAATCGTTAGAGGAACAGGTGACAGTGCTCGCAAAGGAGAACAACAGGCTACAGACCAATGAGAAGAAACACAAAACCACCGGTTCAATTATCTTCAGAAACGTCGAAGCATCATCGGCCTTTGTAAATTCAAAATTATCATGACCGAGTTGTTTTCTGATTGTCCAAGTATGAATTTTGATATTAATTTGGTTTTTTGAGTTGGTTCAAATTGATATAACCGATTGGATATGCTTTCGATAGCTCTGTTCGTTTTGATCCAAAATGATTCCATTACTTTCGTTTTACCAAAATAATTTCGTTATGAATCATGAGTGGGAAATTTGTTTGCTAAACTCAGACACAACTACGATTTATTTAATGAGATTTCATTATTCTCAGTTTAATATAAATGATTGATTTGTTTTCGATTTTGTTTGGATTTCTTTTTAAAACAATTTTGTGTGGATAATTGAGTTGGTTTGATTTCGGTTAAGTTCTGTTTGTTTCTAAACAATCATGTTGACTTTGATTTACCAGAAGCGATTCTTTTTAGTTTTCTTGTTTGGATTATGATTGCATTTTACCTATATAAAATATTCGTTTGCTAAAATCTTGTGGTGATTGATACGATTTTGCATAATGATTGTGTCGGCTCCAAACTATTTCGATTCATTCCTGTTTGATTTGATTTGCAAACGATTGCTGTGTGTCTTGAGTTAACACGATTATTTGTATGAGTTGGATTGGTATCGAAAATAGATTTGATGTTGCCCTGTTAGTTTTGATTTTCAAAAAACGATTTTGTTAAGCTCAGATTGACATATTTTGTCTCTGTTGAATTCATATGAAAAACTTGGCTAATAGTCCATTTTTAAATTGATTCAAGTAATGATTTCGTTGGTTCCCCAACTGTCATTCAATTCTGTCTACTCCCAATTGGAAATAACAAATGTTTGACAAATCCCACATATCTCGTTATCAATTGATTAATTCAATTACGATTTCATTTGTTTCAATTTGCATACAAGTTTTGATTTTTTGGGGTACAAATGATTTGCTTCGTTTGGAATTAGTTTTGGTTAAATAGATTCAAACATGATTTCGTTTGCTCTCAAATTAGTATAGAAGTTTTGATTTGAACAATTCATTTGATTTCCAATTAGAAATTAAATATTTGTTTAATGGTTTGAATATAATTATTTAAGTTTTGGATTGATTTTAAAACGATTTTGTGCTCAAATTAGACCAGCTACAAAATTGCAAGATTCTGTATCTAGTCTTAAAAATTAGATTTTTGTCAATTTTATCAATAAAATATCCTCTAATCTTGTCTATTCTTGTCCTATTTCAGGTGCATATGAATTAGAATGATAAATTGGGCATGTTGTGAAAGTTTAGGAGATACTTTTGTGATGTAGTTTTTGTTTTAAGTTGTTAGCTTGAGTCAGAAATAGAGACTTGGGATATTATCCCCATATTTTTTGTAAACTGTTTTGATAATTCCCACAGGGATGTTTGACCTTGTGGGAAGTCTTTAAATACTTGTTATTTTTGTATTGACCCATCATCATCAATGTGGGGAGAACCAGACTATGGATTTATGATTCAGACTGAGATGAAAGTTGATGTCTTGTAACAGCTTTCGCTTTCAATATATCAAAATTCTGTTTCAAGTTTTATGCATATACGTTTGCAATTGATTATAGACTACTTTAGCTATCGTAATTCATTGTAGGTTGATGTGACTTGGTTAATGTTTTATCCATATCTGATCTCTCCTATTTAAAAGAAAATACAACAGTCACTTTATTTCAATTTAATGAACACAGTTTTATCTTTTTCATTAAGTGAATTGTTACGCACAAATTGTTGCACACAGATTCATCTAATTGTGATGGTTTGTAAATCATAAAATTGCTATAATTTTTTATGTCTTGTTTGTCCTATCGTTTATATTTCAAGAGTGCAACTGCTTCTAGTTTACGAGAAGCTCATGGAGAATCCGGTGCGGGTTTCCTCCCACCGAACAGATGAATCAACTACTACATACAGGACAAGCCTGAAGCGTTACTTCAGGTCAGTTTGATATTTGTTAGCATAATATAAATAGTTTAGATAGATATATGTATAGTTCAGATTTGTAGTTAGAGTTATTATTTTAGTTTCTTAGCTTAGATACTTTTTATTTAATTTCTTTCTCATAAAATTATAAAAATCAAAAAACAATGGTTTCGTTGTCTTAGGACAGATTACAAATGACTTTTGTAGGTTTTCATTTAAATCTGTAATCTATAAATATTGTATATTTGTAATTGGATCTGATTTTGTTGGTAATTGAACATTTAATTTTATAGAATTATAGTTGTATAATTTAGTTAGTAGATTGTATATATGTATTTTAGATTTATTATTTAGTTTTCTTTAATTATTGTTTTCATTTAGATTAGTTCCTTAGTGAAGTTTTCATTTGTTTTCCTAGGACTTAGATCGGCTAACGGAGCCGCTAAACCCGTCAAGGTGGATCATTCCAAACGGCTTGGGTTATTTAGATAACCCCGAACCGGACCCACTCTTCTAGTTGACGAGCGTTCATTTTCGCCCATCAACAAATGGCGCTAGAAGGAGAGCCGACTAACAAGCCAGCCTTGTAGGAGCTTTTATTTTAAATGTATTCAATTTCCCCCATGGCTCCCCAAATCACTGTGTTGGAACATGCTTTCAACTACTCATTACCCAATGTTCCCAATGAGACAGTCTCTCGCTTGTCCAAACTCACCTTTGATGGTGGAGGCAATATATCTTCTAAAGACCACCTTAACAAGTTTTGGTGCAAATGCATCAAACATGACGTCTCAGATTTAGGAGTTTTATGCAGAATATTCGCTTTTACTTTTAGAGGTTGAATCAAACATTGGTTTGAATCCTTTCCATCATGTCACATTTTTTATTGGTTTCAATTTGTAGATGAGTTTCTAGATGCTTTTGAAATTTATGATTTTGATCAATTATGTGAAGAATTTCATACTTTTCTAATCAACGACGATTCATATTCAGAAGACTTTTTGACAAGAGTCTATCATATCCTTTGTAAATTTTATCTTGATGACATGTCATTGCCATTAAATCTCCTTTATGATGCTTCCATCCCTTCCATCCAGTCATGTTCAATCACGAATGAAGAACCAATTGCAAATCCTATCACTCAACTGCAAGAACAATATTCTTCGCAAGAAGAGAAAAATTCTTTCGATAATGTTGAACAAGCTAGGGAGGTAGAATCTATTGACTATGTCCTTATTGACAACCAAATTGGTTTTTCCTTTGAATCATTGTATTTTCAGTCTTCAAACAATATGGAAGAAGATTCATTTTTGCTCAAGGTCAATATCCTCATTCTTTTGACTCATGCTCTAATCAACATTTGAAATCAACCATTGAAGAACACTTAAGTAATGAAAATCATCTTGAATGTTCTAGTACTCCTATGGAACTGATTAGAGAAGAAGTTACGTAACTAGAAGAAGAAACTTTAAACCTTGATCCTCAAAATGCACTTTGTTCACAGGAAAGACTAGATGCTTGTGACATAAATTTTGAATTATTTGTCACACAAAAGGAAAATCCAGATGATCATATTATGTTGAGGAATTCGTCACCAAAATAGAGTAAGAGTTTTAAAGAAAGTGAAGAGAATTGTCTTGAGAATACCAATCTTGATTATCATAGTTCAAGAGATTCTTTTTATCTGCTTATTTCTGATTCCTTTTATTCTTTATATCCTGATCTATTCCTAGATTCTGGTGGAGTTGACATCTTACCTACAACATCCTACTCTTTTACACCACAATCATATCCTTTTGATATGCTAAATTTTGGTGAAATCAATTCTAAACCTAACATTGATAAACTTGGATTTGATGCTTGTTCACTTTCATCACTCACATGGGAAGAGGACATGTTGCGAGATGATTTTACATAGTTTATTGTTGAAAAAGACAATGCACTATATTTTATGGAGATCAAACATTCTAAGTTGCATATTCGTTCTTTTCTTAGCTCGAATCTTAATGTTTATGCTTCACATTTTGAAATGATCAATCTCAATGATGGAAACATTCAACCCAATGATCTTATTGATTGCATGAATTATCCTATGATAAGTTTCCCATTGATATATTCATTTCATCAAAGTCATGGTTTGTATCCCCATTTTTGTGATAGGATCTTAGGATGGCTTGAATATTCTTATATAAAAAAATTTCATAATGAAGATAAAGTTGCACTTGCTTTATTTCTACCTAATAATATTGGAAGTAGGCGTGACATATTTCTTTTAGATCCTCCATGTGAAGAGATTAATGAGTACTTAGAGAACTGTCAGGAGGATGGGGCATTTTAGCCTTGGCTGATGGTTATTCCATTTCCTCATAATCCTGACGAGTTTTTCAAAACTAATTACACTCGCTCATGACAATATCACCCTTATCACGACAAGATTGCGCAATGTCTGGAAGATTCGTACAACAAGAATATCCAAGGAAATGGTAAGATCATGCTTACTTTGTTTTTAGATGATTATTATAAAGGTAAGTGTGATATGTTTCTATCATCTGTTGATATATTACCATTCTTATTAGTAATGCTTGATCTTTTTTCCATTGCAGGATTAGAGTTACTCCGATGGCTACATTGGAAACATGACTTCACGTAGTATTCTAGTTTATTTAATAGTTAGGGTAGGTTTAGGAATAGGTTTTCCTGTAGTTTATTTCTCACTATTTCTCTTTGTAATATTGCAGTCGTGAACACAAGTGGGCGCACCATGAGAACCATAATACAGCTGTTGTCAGGGAATTCCTCTTGATCCTTTTTCTCTTTACTTCTAGTTGAATGTTTATTTTCAAAAACACAGTATCGTCATGAAAATATTAAATGGAAAAGTAAAGAGATAAAAAAATCTAAATCAACCCTGACCCAAGGTACCATGAGTAAGACTGCTTTCCCATCAAATAGGATTTTCCTACTTTTCAGTCTCCCAAGGGATTTGTGGCATGAGGTTTTCAGATGCACCTTTTGTACATATTTTGTTTCTTATTTTTCTTGTTTGGATTTCTTTTCTTTCAAATTTTTTCTTCGCTGGTGTCTTTTGATTTCTCCCTTATGCTTACCAGTCTTTTCTTTTGGAAATACACATACCTGCATGCTGAACTGGTCAGACAAAGAAAACAGAAAATTCTTTCTCTGAAATGACTGCTAAAAAGTTGTCTAAACATCAATTGTAATATACTTCTGAAATTTACTGCCATGTTGAGAAAAGACTATTGTTTGAAAGAAGTTTATTGATTTCAGTCTGTAAGTGAAGCCTGTCACGATCATCCATTATCTTCTTATGCTGTCCATGTTCCTTAAGGGAATAACTCAGAAGATGTCTCCCTGCTTTAGAAGGTTGGTTTTGTAAATAAACCATCTCTAAATTTGAATGAAGGACAATTCTAAAAAATTCTGTTGAGGTCTGTAAAAAAATATGTCAAAATAAAATAATTTTCAATGTCACCCCGCTCAATTATATATCTTTAAAATATTGAATCATAAAAGAGCTGTGGGAAGTGATTGTAAACCCGTCGAGATGCTGAACAGGTCTGCCGACAGTGGGTAAATGCATGCATGATGCCAAGACAACTTCGTTGGGGTACTGAATATGCCCGCTGGCAGTGAATCAATGTTGGTTATACGAAAATTCACAAATATGAGATAACTTGACCTTAAAATGTCCTTTATTCTGATCTGGAACTTCTTGGCAGGATACGGATATCAGAGTGGGTTAAATGGCAACCCTGTCGAGGCTATGGACGTTTGCTGGCAGCAGTGGCTCTGTCAACAGTATTGGGGATTTTATCTTTAATATGATGGCTCGCTTATCTTAAGACTGTTATCAGTTTTCATCCTTTAAACACTGCTGGAATATTTGATCATTGATGATGCTTAAACAATTTTCTGGTTATTTCTATTGGAATTATTCCTGTTATCCTAATCTGAATTTGTTCTTTTGGTAGAGATAACTGCTTCTACCAATGTGTCGCCATTGTTGGCATCCAATTCACATTTTTATACTGTCCTTATAAGCTTCCCACACTAGTGTTTTGCGAACCTTGATCTTCATCACAATCTTTGGAATAAAATAATATAATAAGTGCAAGCGTGAAAACTTTGATTTCTAAGTCATATTAAAATCATCACTGGATTGTTGTGATCATTATTGTCGATATGTCCATTCCGTTTCCAATTTAATTATGATTATATAGTTGACAAGACTCCAATATCCTTATTCATTTGGCATTCTTTAATTGTTAATATGATTTCTGGAGATCGTGATTCAATCATTGATTTATTGGTGGTTTGATGTTTGATCGAGTTTTTGATGCATTGGTGGTTTGATTTCTATGTTCTTTCATCGAATTCGTTGGCACATTGGTTTCATGAAAACTCATTGACATTATGGATTAGACCCTTGGCGCAACCATACCACACAATATGGATTAGACCCTTGGCGCAACCATACCACACAACGCATATTTGTTATGGTCGAACCCTTGGTGTTGATTTCGATTTATTATTTTGATTTTTAAAACTATGCTAAAACTATTGCTCGCGCAAATGTTTGTTCGACTTACCATAGATTTCGTTGATTGTTTGATTGGCATGATTTTTAACATATGCAATAGTCATTTTAATCGTTATATGCGCCGTCGGTTGTACTGTGAGAAATGACAATTTTGCATGGGTTGAACTAGCTCCACCACCTTCGCACATTCAGTCATTAATGATTTCCCCCCCTATCCTGGGTTAACTCTGTTGTTTTCGGGTAAGCCCATGAGCTATCGACCTTGTGTATACTCTGTTCGAACCCTTACCCATTCACCCTACTCACCGTGTGCCCCTGTCTATGGCACCAGTGGTGCGCATAGAGCTAAATGGTAGCGAAGCTCTGTTACTATTCGATAACGCTCGTAAGGATTTAGAAAATAGTGGTTGGCTTCTGTTTATTCAAAGGTTCGAGGGTTTCAACATTTCGGTTGCCGAACAATTCACCCTCACCTTCGATGGGTGTAGGGCTAAAGTCAGAGACATACATATCGATCTCAATGAAGAATTCATAAGCTCTGCTACAGGACTAGAAGGTACATGCCAAAGATGGTTTAAAAATTCCAAAGTAGATGAGGTGTCGTGGCCATTACTATTCGTATCAAGAAAGATTGTTTCCTGTGATAAAGGTATGCCTATTTCTACCCTCAAACCCAGGTGGCATGATCTTTTGGTAATTGTTAAAAATTTGTGACCTGTGAAGGTCGGTATGGCTTGGTGATTCTGTATCACCTCCGGTTATTGATGAATTTCATAGGCTATCCTTTGAATGTGCCGCATTATTTCTTGTGTAGTCTTTACAAGATGTCTAAAATATTCAAGCATGAGAAGGCTGATAGCAGCCTTTTTCATCAAGGCTTGATTAAACTCATCATCATCCACCATTTGAGCCTTCATGGCGATAATTGGCAAGCCTTCCTATCAAGGAATGGCTTTTTCAATCCCGAGTCTGCTCAAATTGACAAGGTTGTGGTTACGAAAAATTTGGTTGGGCCAACCATGCCATTTCATATCCTTCTACCCCTTGCATACCCTTAGATTGCCCTGACTTAGATCCACCCAATGCCACAACCAACCCATGTATAAAAGACAAGAATGAGGCCGCCAAGAAGCTTGTGAGTAAGAAAGGCAGAGGTGACAATGCTGTCAACAGTAAAGGGAAGAAAAATGCTTGATTGATATCGAGATACGCTAGGAACAAACCCAAGCCAAACATTGACCAGAAGCCAATAGTGATGAGTGAGGACTCGAACTCCGATATTGAGCATTTCCTAGCTGAGGAGTACCCCTTTTCCCATGGCCTATCCTCTAAGAAACCCTACGACTATGTCTCTAACTTTCCCCCGTGCCTCAAAAATGATCCTAACTACCTAGGAATCAAGTTGCACAAGGAAACCTCTAGGAACTTCAACAAACCCTCGGCTGTGATGCCGAAGCCCGAGCAACCATCATGCATCCAATGGAATAATTGGCTAGAGAGTTATTACTCCGACGTTCCCATGTTGTAATCAAACATCAAATCGTTAGAGGAACAAGTGACAGTGCTGGCAAAGGAGAACGACATGCTACAGACCAATGAGAAGAAACACAAAACCACGGGTTCAATTATATTCAGAAACATCGAAGCAACATTGGCCTTTGTAAATTCAAAATTATCATGACCGAGTTGTTTTCTGATTGTCTAGGTATGAATTTCGATATTAATTTTGTTTTTTGAGTTGGTTCGAATTGATATAACCAATTGGATTTGCTTTCGATAGCTCTGTTCGTTTTGATCCAAAATGATTCTGTTACTTTTGTTTTACCAAAGTAATTTCGTTATGAATCACAACTACGATTTGTTTGCTAAAATCAGACACAACTACGATTTAGTTGATGAGATTTCATTATTCTCAGTTTAGTATAAATGATTGATTTGTTTTCGATTTTGATTGGATTTCTTTTTAAAGAAATTCTGTGTGGATAGTTGATTTGGTTTGATTTCGGTTAAGTTTTGTTTGTTTCTAAACAATCCTTTTGACTTTGATTTACCAGAAGCGATTCTTTTTAGTTTTCTCATTTGGATTATGATTGCATTCGACCTGTATAAAATACTGGTTTGCTAAAATCTTGTGGCGATTGATACGATTTTGCATAACAATTGTGTCAGCTCCAAACTATTTCGATTCGTTCCTATTTGATTTGATTTGCAAGCAATTGCTGCGTGTCTTGAGTTAACACGATTACATGTGTGAGTTGGATTGGTATCAAAAATAGATTTGATGTTGCCCTGTTAGTTTTGATTTTCAAAAAACAATTTTGTCAAGCTCAGATTGACATATTTTGTCTCTATTGAATTCATATGAAAAACTTGGCTAATAGTCCGTTTTGAAATTGATTCAAGTGATGATTCTGTTGGTTCCCCAACTGCTAATCAATTATGTCTGCTCCCAATTGTCATTAACAATTGTTTAACAAATCCCACATATCCCGTTATCAATTGATTAATTCAATTACAATTTCATTTGTTTCAATTTGCATACAAGTTTTGATTTGTTGTGGTACAAATGATTCGCTTCGTTTGGAATTAGTTTTGGTTAAATAGATTCAAACATGGTTTCGTTTGCTCTCAAATTAGCATAGAAGTTTTGATTTGAATAATTCATTTGATTTCCAATTAGCAATTAAATATTTGTTTAATGGTTTGAATATAATTCTTTAAGTTTTGGATTGATTTTAAAACGATTCTATGCTCAAATTAGACCAACTACAAAATCACAAGATTCTATAGCTAGTCTTAAAAATTAGATTTTTGTCAATTTTATCAATAAAATATCCTCTAATCCTGTCTATTCTTGTCCTCTTTTAGGTGCATATGAATTACAATGATCAATTGGGCATGTCGTGGCAGTTTAGGAGATACTTTTGTGATGTAGTTTTTGTTTTAAGTTGTTATCTTGAGTCAAAAATAGAGACTTGGGATATTATCCCCAGATTTTTTGTAAACTGTTTTGATAATTCTCACAGTGATGTTTTACCCTGTGGGAAGTCTTTAAATAATTGTTATTTTTGTATTGACCCATCATCATCACTGTGGGGAGAACCAGACTATGGATTTATGATTCAGACTGAGATGAAAGTTGATGTCTTGTAACAGCTTTCACTTTCAATATATCAAACTTATGTTTCAAGTTTTTTTTCATATCAGTTTCCAATTGATTATAGACTACTTTAGCCATCGTAATTCATTGCAGGTTGATGTGACTTGGTTAATGTGTTATCCATATCTGATCTCTCCTATTTAAAAAAAAATACAACAATCACTTTATTTCAATTTAATGAACACAGGTTTATCTTTTTCATTAAGTGAATTGTTACGCACAAATTGTTGCACACAGATTTATCTAATTGTGATGGTTTGTAAATCATAAAATTGCTGTAATTTTTTATGTCTTGTTTGTCTTGTCATTTATATTTCAAGATCACAACTGGTTCTAGTTTACGAGAAGCTCATGGAGAATCCGGTGTGGGTTTCCTCCCACCGAATAGATGAATCAACTACTACATACATGACAAGCCTGAAGCGTTACTTCTGGTCATTTTGTTATTTGTTATTTGATAGTTAGTTTGTTAGCATAATATAAATAGTTTAGATAGATATATGTATAGTTCAGATTTGTAGTTAGAGTTATTATTTTATTTTCTTAGCTTATATAGTTTTTATTTAATTTATTTCTCATAAAATTATAAAAATAAAAAAACAATAGTTTCGTTGTTTTAGGACAGATTACGAATGACTTTTGCAGGTTTTCATTTAAATCTTTAATCTGTAAATATTGTATATTTGTAATTGGATCTGATTCTTTTTGTAATTGAACATTTCATTTTATAGAATTATAGTTGTATAATTTAGGTAGTAGATTGTATATATGTAATTTAGATTTATTATTTAGTTTTCTTTAATTATTGTTTTCATTTAGATTAGTTCCTTCGTGTAATTTTCATTTGTTTTCCTAGGAATTGGATCGGCTAACGGAGCCGCTAAACTCGTCAGGGTGGATCATTCCAAATGGCTTGGGTTATTTAGACAACCTTGGACTAGACCCACTCTTCCAGTTGACGAGCGTTCATTTTCGCCCGTCGACAGAACATTGGGGAAAATATACAGGGGAAGGTTTGATTCCCAGAGTCCAATTTCATCACTCTAGTCTAAGAAAATGTCCTTTAGCCATGACTGTAAATCTGCGAAGTCGAATTTTCATTTGGTATCTACGATTAAATGATCTTTATCGGCCAAATGAATCCTGTCGAGATCGACAGGAGGCAGGAGGAAAGGATTTTCCTCAGCTTCTGCTTTATTTAATTATGGCACCATCACTGTCGAAATACTTGCAAGTAAAACAAAAAGTTAGCATGGATGACTCTAGCACGACTGTGGCTTTGGAAAAATGATTGAAACAGAGAGGAAATGAGGAAAAATACTCTCTGGTGCAGCAACAAGGTAAATGATGGGGGAATGAAAGGTGAAGGTATTTTTGAGCAAACAGATACCCATTGGGCGCGAGAGACAACTCAACAGGTTAACGGATAGGTTAGCCTATAATAAATTGCTAATGGGTCATTTGGAGCATGATATGGCAGGTGACAATGAATGAAAAATATGACTGAGTGACGTGGAGGGAGTCAATTGGGACTTTGACCATGGTGAAGGGAATTGTAACAGGGTGAAAGGACTAATAGAGTAATGAGATGTGATCTTTAGGGAAGAACGTGGAAAATGATGTCATGGGGTGACATGGTATGTTAGACTATGGGAGGAGGTGGGAGTCGGAACAAATGGATTCCCGCCATGTAGAGGAAAAGGGGCCCACTAGAAAACAATCCATTCTGAAACCCCCCCCTTCATTAAAAACATATCGGTCGGGGGGGTCCAAAAAATATCATCAGTCGTCCATCGATGCACTTGCCTCTGGACCGTAGATCTGTGCGCGGTGTTTAAACAACATTTGGACCCCATTGTTAAAGTAGAGCGATCAAGGGGCTCAGAAATTCAATCTCGGTCGTTCATTGTTAAAAGTAGAACGATCAAGGGGCTCCGAAATTCAATCTCAGTCGTTGATGAAAGCACTGGTGCCTCGACCGTTCAGATGTGTGCCATCGTTATCTCCGATTTCGGACCCCCCCCCACCCACCGTTAAAGGTAGAATGGTCCAAGGGGTCCGAAAAAGATTGTGAATCGTAGATCTGAGCATCGACCTCTCATTCATTCATCTGTGTGCTATTTTTAATCTATGAGTGCGAAATCATATCTGTTTCAAAAACTTAGGATAAGTGTATTATGTGGGTTTTCCCAAGCTTTCCCTGTTTTTATCACCATGGGGGTTATACATCAAACCTTTAAACCTCAAAGATATGGTTCAACATCGATCATCATGCTTGTTTTATTAAGATAAAGAAAACTACCCTATGCTCTAACCTAATTACCTATGACATCTAGCCTAGATTAAATTGTTGGACTAAGAAATTACTCTATCCTGGGGTTATTTGACCAAGATTAGGCAGTTTGGTCAAATTTGTTCACCAGCTAACCTAAATCACCTGGCTAAGATTAAACAGTTTAGCCAAGATTATTCACTACTCCTATCAACATCAATTTAAAAGGACTTGGCCATGCTTGAACTGTATGGACTAAATCATTGCTATTGCATGGGGCTCTATTGAATTTCTTTTATGCCCTCTTTTATTATTTTTCTTTCTTTTCTTTTTCTTTTTCTTTTTCATTTCTTTTTCTTTTTCTTTTCTTTTCATTTTTCTTTTATTTTCCTCAAATTATTTGTAGAATGGAAAATCATTTGACAAACAAAAACAATAAAGAGATAACATTTCAGTCACCAGTTGATCTTATAAACTATAGGGTTATAACAACGGCTCCACTTGGGGATGGTACTCTCCTTGTGAAGTGCCAAGAGTCCTGTTTCCTAATGTTGTGAAAAACTTTCTCCATAGTTGCCTTTGTTGCTTGATTGGTTTTATTTTTGAAAATTGGAAGACAATGTTCAGTGGCTTAAGGCCTTCTCTGTGGGATTCAACCATATGATCAAAGTTATTTACTCAAAAACTTGAAAGCAAAATGAAATGGTTTGTACAATGGAAAGGTGTGACTGAAAGTCCCTACTGAGGAGGTGAATAGTGCTTCAACATTCTACCATTTACAGGTCCTCCTGGCAGATTGGTTCCATCGCTGTTGTTGAGAAAGAAGACATTATTTCCTCTGAAGGCTTTAATTATGAAAGGTCCCTTAGATAAACTGTCAAATTTACCATGATTCCCCTTATCTTCATTTCGAGAATCCCATCTCAGAACCAATCCCCTAGATCAAAGTCATCTTCTTTAGTTCTTTTGTCAAAGATCTTTTTAATGCTCTTTTGGACAGCTTGAGTTTTGTTGTATACTTCTTCTTTGGACTACTACAAGTGGATCATCTGGTTTATCCTTCTTTGGGAGTCGTTTGGCTTGGCTTGCATCTCTTGCAGCAATTTCATGACAGAAACCCATAAGGAAGTGGGAAAGACTACTTCAGTGCCATAAACTAGTTGATATGGTGACATACCAATTGACCTATTGGTGGTCAATCTGTTGTCCCACAGTGTGAAAACAAGCTTGTTATGCCAGGACTTTTTGTTTTCTTGCAACATCTTCTTAGTAATGTTCACTAGGGTTTTATTGGATGACTCCGCCAGCCCATTTCCCTGAGGATAATAAGTTGTTGAATGTCCCAAACCAATATGATACTAGTTGCAAAAATCTATGAGCTTCTTAGATCAGAAAGAAGTTGCATTATCAATTATAATCTTGCTAGGACACCCAAAACGAGACAATATATTATTTTCTAGAAATTTAACAATGACAAAATTAGTAGCTTGCCTACTTGGTACAACTTCAATCCATTTTGTGAAATATTTCGTAGTAGTAAGAATCCACCTTTGCTGGCCTAGAGAGGGAGGATGTATCTCTCCGATAAAGTCTAATCCCCATTGCTGGAAAGGAGCTTCAACAAAGATTGGTTTCAGGGGAAAAGGAAGAAGCTTCTTTTTTCCCTCGAACACCTGGCATTTATGACATGAAGTCACTTTCTGATGGACATCAACGAATAGAGTAGGCCAATAGAACCCATCTATGAGAATTTTATTAGCTGTGGTCTTTCAAATCAGATGACCACCACAGTCTCCTGCATGAAAATCCTGCAATACTTTGTCATCTTCATCCTTTAATAGACAATTTAACAAAATACCTTCAGGATCCTTCCAATATAGATTGCCTTCCAAAATGCAAAAATTTAATTCTTTGAATTTCAAAAACCTAGCTTTAGTTTTGGTCAGACCAGGGCGAGCTTGTAAGTTATGCAAAAAAAATATCAGGTCTGCATACCATGGAGAGTTCAGAAATACCTCTTTCATGCTTGGAGTTGCCTGCTCTCCCTGTTCATCTACTGCAGCTAAGAAATTAATATCAAGAGCATGGAAATTAGACTCAGCCATTAACTTTGCCAAACCTTGACCTTTAATTAGTTTAGTAGGCTTAATCTCTATGTCATACTCCATAATGATAGCAATCTATTTTCCTCTTCATACATCTAGAATATCCTGGGTTAAAATGTCTTTTACTACTGCATTCGGAACATATGCGATGGTGTGGGAATGGAGAATATATACTCTAAAATAATTTATGGATTTTACCAAGGCAAAAGCTTGTTTCTCAGTTATTTTATAATTCAAAGTAGCATCTCTTAAATATTTACTGAAAAAGGCTATGGGTTGCTTATACCCTTCACTATTTTTTTGTAGTAATACTGTTGCAATGGTATGTTCACAAGAGAAAGAAAAAAGGTAAAAATCCTTGGTGAAGTTAGGACTATTCAAGACTGGAGCCTTTGTGAGTGCATGTTTAACTTGTTCAAAAGACTATTTGGATTCAGAGTCCCATTTTATTTTTTTGTCCTTTTTTAACATGTTGGTTATGTTCCTGAGAAGCTCATCCAGGTTAGGTATGAATCTTCTCATAAAGTTTATTTTTCCGATGAAAGATTGTAACTCTTTAATATTCCTTGGGTGTTCCAGTTTCTGAATGGCTTCTATTCTGCTTGGATCTATCTTAATACCATCCTTATATATTATGTGCCCAACAGTTTACATTCCTCTAATCCGAAAAGGATTTTCTTAGGATTTACAGAAATCCCAAATTTCCTGCATTTCTCAAACACTCGTCTGAGATGTCTTAAGTGCTCATCATCAAATTGGGAATAAACAGTTATGTCGTCCAGATAAATGACAATAAATTTTCCATTTTCTTCTACAAAAATGATGTCCATCTCTCTTTGGAAAGTGGCCCCAACGTTCATCAACCCGAAAGGCATTTTCACGTAGATGAAAGTACCCCAAGGTGTCATGAAGGTTGTTTTCTCTTGGTCATCTGGGTGAACTAGAACCTGGTTATAGCTTGAGAAACCATCCAGTAAGGAGATTTGACTAGATCCAATTACCTTTAATAATATGTGGTCCATTTTTGGCAATGGGTAGTTTTCTTTTAGAGAAATCTTATTCAGGTTTCAGAAATCAATACAAAGCATGATTTCCCCAGATTTCTTTCAGGTTGGGACCAGATTTGAAACCCATTTGGAAAATCGTAATGGAACTATGATTTTAGCATCATACATATTTTTTATTTCTTTTTCTATTAGGGGAAGTAAGTTGGGATTGATTCTCTTAAGTTTCTGTCTGAAAGGTTTTTGATATCTTTTATTGGGATCCTATGTTGTATGATGCTTGTGTCATAAGACTTCAAATATTCGTAACCCCATGCAAACATGTCTGAATATTCCTTGAAAAGTTCAATGTATTTGAGTTTCTGCTCAGGGGGTAAGGATTTGGAAAGTTTTACTATCCTGGGTTTCTCTTCTGTCCCTATGTTAATGTCTTCAACCTCTTTCCCATTGGCTTCAATTTTAGGTTTTTTAGCTACATAATTAAAATCACATAAGTCTTCTAACGGAACTAAACCCCTAGGAAGAACATTACTTTTTAAATGCAAAACATCAGATTCTATCTCATCTTCACCTAACTCTTCTAAATCTACTTTATTTACACTTTCATTTCCAAAATTGGATTTATTCACATTTTCATCATCATTTTCTAAGTCTATGTTTGTACCCTCGAAATCATTTTTACATTGTAGAAAATCTTCAATTTGGTCATCGTTCCCAAATACCTACGAGTATCTGATGTTGTCCGGGACAGTCGGTCTGCACTTCACCTCCACCGTGTATGGGTGAGTGGAACAAAAGTGTATCTTTCATGTAGCTGATGACGTAGCTAACCCATCCGCTAAAATATTTTGTCCCCTGGGCATCACTTGGAAATTAGCTTCAGTGAAACATTTAAGGGAATCCGAAACAACATTCCTATAAGCTCTAAGGTGGGGATGTTTTTTTGCATACTCACCTTTAATTTGTTTGATAATTAATTTAGAATCACCTCTTACCATGATTTGTTTGGTACCAACCTTCTTTAGTAGTTTCAGACCGAGCATCGAAGCTTCGTACTCGGCTATGTTGTTATTGCATTGAAAAATCAGTTTGTAAGAATTGTTTCCCAAATACCTAGATTTGTGATTGTGCAATCAAACTCCTGCTCTAGCCCCTTATTTGGTTATAGCTCCATCGAAGTACATGCTCTAGAAATCTACCTGCAATTCTTCACTTATCACATTTTTCTTTCTTCCTGCCTCAGTGATTTCTTGGCCTTATTTTGAATCAAATGTATCTTCTTCCAGTCGAGAGATTTGTTCTCCTGTATCACCATCATTATATAGGATGAAGGAATCTAGATCAGAATGTGTAGAGTATAGACGATAGTTATGTGTCTTTTCTTGGCCGCTGACCATATATTTCATCAGTGTCTCTCTGTATAGTCTTCCTTGTTTCCCGAATATTGGGATGGTGGCATACGACATATCCAAATGAAAAGTACCTTTCAACTTGCCCCCCCAAGACCTAGACAACAACATAGCATATTTCGGGGGAATGTCTGCGACCACAACATCCATAACCATGTTTTTTTCCAGAATCTGAACTAGAGTGATACATAAGTCCTTGATCAATCCAATACATCTGACTTTACTGGAGTCAAAAGAGTGTAAGTCCTTGTAAGGTTTGCTGACCTTGAGTCCTAGTTTTTCCATCACTGCTTTAGGCATCAGGTTATGGGATGCACTTGAATCTAACATAGAATTATGTAGATTTAGGTCGTGTATATTAAGGCTGATGTAGAAAGGAGTGACAACACCATTATCAATTGGACCATCAACTTCAAGGCCAAACAGGATTTCAGGTTGATCATCAGTGAGATTAACCATGTCTAAATGATTTGTCGATCCAATGGTTAAGGCTTTCGTGCGTATATCAGGTTCAATGCCAAGTGCTTTGATCATCTACGATTGGTAAGCATCCTTACTCATCAAATCAGAAAGGGGAATGGGAATTTTCACTTTGGATAAGTCCCCTTCGAGGCTGAAAGGAGTAGGTGCTCTGCTTTGGCTTAGCAATTCCGATTTGTCCACCATAGTCTTCTAGGCAGAAGTATTTGGTGGGTTGGTTGATGAAACATCATTCTACGTTGATCTTTGTAAAATGGTAAGGTTTCTTTTTGTTGGAGCTTCAAGATTACCTTTCTCAGGGACCTTCTCGGTAGAAGGATTAAGGGATTTCTTGATTTCGGCTATTTTCTTAGTTTCGGTTACCTTTTTTGGGGAATTTCCGTCTGTATTTTTACTTCACAGATTGTACTGCCTGTGTACCTCCATAATGGAATTTTCAAATGTCTATTGTTTAGTCTCTTCAGCTTCTTCACTCACCTCTGTTTGAGAAATAAGAAAAAGTTCTTTCTCTTCCTGAGTGAGGAAAATGGCTTCGTTATCGTGAATGTCCATGAGTTTTATGTGTGTGTCCTCTAATTCTTCGATTATCTACTCACCTTCATCAACATAATTTTCCTATAGAGGTTGTATGATATATTGATCAGGACCCCTCTGTTCTCTTTGATCCCTAGGATCTCTCTGCCTGATTTGAGGAGGATTTTTTCTGAAGTTAGGATTC
Source organism: Picea sitchensis (assembly GCA_010110895.2). Taxonomy (NCBI): domain Eukaryota; kingdom Viridiplantae; phylum Streptophyta; class Pinopsida; order Pinales; family Pinaceae; genus Picea; species Picea sitchensis. The sequence goes on from SNQJ01S0012316.1 coordinate 76,754, forward strand.
CAAATTTGAGTAGCTGGTTGGTTTTCTCTAGGAGGGTTTCTTTTGGATACAATAATTCTCTCCATCATCCTTTCCATTGCTCTAGCTAAGGAATCCAATTTGGAATTGGAAGAAGATGTGGAAGGTTCCTCTTTAATTGTGACTCTCCTTTCCGTCCTCTACCATGCCCTTTTAGCCAACAGGTTGGCCTCTACACTTATTGCGCTTTTCTGCATGTCTTCTAGGGTGGTGGAGTTTCTTTCTCTTAATTGATAAGACATATCAGCATCAAAACCATCGGGGAATTTTATCAACGCCAAACCTTGTGGAGGTTTAATATCGGCTGGAATCGCATTGTACAAATTTTTGAAGTGGGTGTAGTAGTCTTGTACTGTCTCACCTTGATTCCTTCTGATGTTTTCGTATTATAACAAGATCTAGAGAGGATTTTTCTTTACCTCCCATCTATCTAGAAAACTTGTTTGAAACGCTATAATTTCAAGCAATGAGGCATCATGTAAGCCTTTGTACCATTTCTTAACGTCACCGGTCAAACTCTGTGCAAATCGTCTCATTTGAACATCAGCTTCATCTATTTGCTGCAGGTCAAAATAGTCATTCATTTTATCAACGTGTTGTTGTGCGTTCAAGGGTCCTGTACCATCAAACTGTGGAAGTTTCATTTGATAATCCTGGGGCATAGTGTGTATAGGTGTGGCCAACACCAAGGGAGCATATATGGCTGACATGATAGGTGGAGGAGGTGAGACAACAACCTGGATGATAGGTGGGGTGGTGGTAGTAAATGAGGAGGATGAGGGACTAGCTGGCACAAAGTGAACGGTTTGAGGTTTTACAGTGGGAGATAGTACTTCATGGGTCTGGGGTTGCAAGACGGCTGGATCTAAAATGGTTTCAGTCACAAATCTATTAGATTTCGTTCTAAACAGGATTTGTTCAAAGATTGTGTCAAAGTCGAGATCCTATAGGGAAATAAGTTCCTCTAGAAGAGAAGGGGACTATCACTACCTGAACCTTCTACAATGGTATTCTTTTTGAGTAATTGTTCTGGATTATCAGTAGCTATTACAGGTTCTGGGTCTAGGTGGGATCAAGTATAAGCTCTTTTAGGAGCCAGTTTTTTTTTTTTTAATTTTTATATATATACTTTTTAGTTTTATGAGTCCGAAATTAATATGTACAAGTTTTTAACAACCTCTAAACATTATTTCTTTCTCAAATTTACAATTTGTTTCAGAAACAAAGTTTTCTTCTAGGAAAAAGAAAATGTGGGGTTGAAAGTTTGTTCAGCTCCCTAGTATGGTCGCCACTATGTTATCGCTCTGTAAATTCCCAGAGGTTGTCAGAGTAGAAGAAATTTACAAGAGGTAACTTTATCCAACCACTTTGAAACTAGAATCTAGCCCTACCAGTTTCGGAGAGGGATCTCTCTGTATGATTTACCTATGTTTTAACTTTAATATATTAGGCTAGTTAAATGAAATAAGATTGAAAAGGTTTCTTGTTGTTTTTGTTAAGTTGGCTAAAAAGAGTTTACGCTTCCATTGGGCTACCGGGTCTATATTATAAAGATAGAAATCTAAATAGAAAATAAAGATTCTTTTCACAGGGAAAGAAAATGCATTCAATGGATTCTTTAGTAGTAAAGTGATGAATGGAAGAAAATATGAGAATATCAATTAAAGCAAAGAAGCATTTAAGAATTTCTTCACTATAATATTAGAAAGACAAACATAAATATCTTTCAAAGCTGAAACAACGTATATAAAGATAAATATTGCAACATGCGTTACTTTTAAAATATTAGATTCGAAAACAATATGACAACTGAGCGAGAAGAAAATTTAACATAGAAAAGAAAACATCACCAATGAATAACATGTGAGAATCTTGTGAAACGTCTCTTTGTATTACTGGAAGATCTCTTGATAAAAATTACAGTCTTTTTAGATTGCTGGGCGTAAAGATCAACCCTCAGTACTGCAAAGTTTGAAGTATTTATAATCAAAATTACATATGATCCTGTCATTAAAGATCAGGATGTGGCAAATCTAAATTTAGCTAACTAACTTAACAAGATACAAAAATTTAGGAAACTATTTGATAATGTGTTGAAACTTCATGCTAATTTATGTGATGAACTGTTGGTGAGGCCTCTGCACGACCTTGTTTGACTGTGTAGCTAACTAGGTTTGGACACCTCATCACCTACTCTATCAGATTGCATAACTCTTCCCATCGAAGGTTACTGGGAACACTGACTTTGAGAAATCTTTGGTATACTTCATCCATCTCCGTATATTTGGTTAAAGTTGGCTTGATGATGAAAATGTACTGGATCTTGTGCTGTATGCTGATGTCTGACTGGAAAGCTTCTAAAAATGCCTTGCATGTGATACTGCCCTGTATTCCCGAGAACTTCAAACTATCTTTAGCCACAGTGGCTAGATTCTTTTTATAATTAGACAATATCATTAGCTTGTCATTTATGACCCTTAAACCAGGGAGGCCTTTCTTCTGCAGAGCTTCAATTTTGTTGAAAAACCTTTACACTCCTATGTCCATAGCCAGAACCTTTTCCTCCAGTTGTATCATCAATCCTCTCTTGGTCAGGACCCTCTTGACCTTGAGGATGGTTTATGTCCAATCTTCAATTTTCAACTCCTCTAACTCTTCTCTGGTTTTTGAATTCAGGAATTTAATTATCTCAATGGCTTCTGCGACCATCTCTCCCTATTCTACTCTTATCTTTTCAATCGATTTCTTTCTTATTTGCACCAGTTCATTCTACTCGAACATGATTTGTAACATAGGCCATATTTCATTTATGGATATGGTGATATCCATCCAGACATTTTCCTTGACCTCGACAAGTGTTTTGCCTGCCACTATTTTCTTTTGAAGCTGTTGCAATTCTTGTTTGAGCTTGTCTGATGTCTGTTTCTCCTTGAAGTAGATGTCTTTGTAAGAAGACTTGAGCTCCTGAAGGTTCTCAACCTCCTTTTTATGTCTGTTAGTCTTTGACTCTTGCAAATTCATCTCTTCCATGGATTTTTCCAGTTCTACTGTCTTCTCCAAAGATGTCAGTGGAGTTGCTGAGCGAATTTATGCTATAGATGTTGTGCTTACTCCTGTGAGTGGAACTGTGCTCAATGGAATGACCTCCATGGGCTTTGATTGTTCCTTCTCTTTCAATAGTTTTTCCAATCCTGCTTCCATCTCCTTCAACTGTGCATTCTACTCCATGATCAACTTGAGCATCTCGTCCTTTTCCCCTTCTGTATCAGCTATCTCCTTTGCCTCTGAATCTTCTGTTGGTGGCAGTTTCAATTGTTTCCTCAGAGATTCTATATCATCATTTTTATTTTTCAACATCTCCTTGACTTCATTCACATTTGAGGGATAATAGCCAATCTTAAGGACCAGTTCTTCCAATGTCTTAATTATGTTATCCTTTGCAAAGGATGATATCTTTTCTAATTTCAGTTGTGTCTGGACATTGCTCAGAGATACCTGTAAGTTAGAGGTAGCAGTAGAAGCATTTTCCAATGTGGAGACAACCATTTCTCCAGTTAGCCTGTGTAGATCCATTTGATAAGCATGATGCACATCTTTAGTCTGAAATTCAAATGTTTCCCTTTTGTAATCGGTGATTACTTTCGGGTCTGGCACCTGTGCTTGTAGAAACACCATGGGCATTCTACCCTTCTCAGTATCGAATGCAGACAACAGTCTGTGTTGTGCAGTTGATGTTTGCTTCCATAAATGAGCATAAGTATTGTTGTTCAGTGTTTGATTTTTCTTTTTGATCATATCGTATTTCTCAAAAACACTCAATTTTGGTGCTATTTTGCTTGGTTGGTTGACTGGTGGAGTATCTGTGGGTTTCTTGGAAAAAACTGTAGACATGATATTTTTGTTGCTTGTGCCAAGAAGTGACTGATCATCCTTCATAGTTGCAGTGGATTGGCTTCCCTTTTCACCAGCCGTGTTAGGTGCATGACTGGTTTTTGGCCTTTTGGTGTGCAATTGGAAATCTTCAAGCGAGACTTCGGTGATGGAAGGTGAGGTATCCTTCCTAGGTATTTTCTCCTTGGGAACATATGGTGTAGTCATCTGTGAGATAGTGACCGAAGGGTCCTGCTATTCTATTTCAAATAGAGTGTTTGACTCCCATTCTGTTGGATTCACGAACTTTTCTATCTCAAGCTTGGGTGTATGAACATATGGAATGTTTTTATTTTTAATCCTCATCTTGAAATTATCCTGCATGGGTCATAGTGCCATATGAAACTGACCTGCAACTTCATTTATTTTAGCAATCTATCTGCTTCCTCTCTGGTGCCTCGACTATTGCAGATGAAATATCCTATTTTCCCTTTGATTCTAAGTTGTTGATTCTTTTTCAGAGACATGAAATGTATTCCATTTGAATTAATAATTTTCCTTATGTACTCCAGAGCAAATATCCTCACGGGTAGGTACTTGGGAAATCTGTATGGAGCCAACTCCCATCCATAAACTCCGATCTCAGTGTGGTTTTGGTAAAGATACCAATCGCCAGTTTTAGCAAGATCTGAGAAGTGTAATATCCTCTGAATCTCCTCATTTATTCTTCGTTTGGGTATGACACTAAGCATTCTCACCACTGGATGGTAAAACTACTCGATAAACTGTTTGAAACTAAATTCTATAGAATTTTTCCTAAGTAGTGAGGTCCAAGCTATTACAGCGTGCGACCTTCCATCTTTGTCCATATTTTTCATTGAGAAGGAGAATTTGTCCACTTGAAAGAAAGTGAACATGTAAGCCAGTATTGAGGATTACCAGACCATGCCCTCTGTGGCGAAATTCGAGAATTGTTCATGAATATTTTCCACCAAGAAAGTGTTGTAGTTGAACTGAGTGGTGGGTCTCTTATTGGTGGAGAAAATGGATAGGAAACCCAATATGGGTTCATCCACCCATTGATTCATAAAATACCCCAACATAGCACAGAGCAACAATATGAACTGGTTTCCCTTCACTAAGAACAGGGAGGAAGGATACGGGGGATTTGTCTTGGGGAGCTGAGCGGCCTGTGGCAAAAAATGCTCGAAAATCTGAGCTCTTTTTGGGAATGATAGTTTCTGGTATAGTTTTGTGATGACTTCAATGTTGAAAGGGGATGTGGATTTAGTTCTAGGTATCTGCATCATTTGATCGATGGCTTCAGGTGTAATAAAAGCAGATTCTCTCTGGATGAAGATACTATGGCTCTCTGGTCGGGAATGTAGTGGGCTTGTCATTTGAGAGCGAATTTTGGGAAATGGTGAACCTGGGGAAAATATACAGGGGAGGGTTTGATTCCCAGAGTGCAATTTCATCACTCTAGTCCAAGAAAATGTCCTTTATCCATGACTGTAAATCTACAAAGTCGAATTTGCATCCAGTATCTATGATTAAATGATCTTTATCAACCAAATGAATCTTGTCGAGATCGACAGGAGGCAGGAGGAAAGGATTTTCCTCGTCTTCTGCTTTCTTTAATTTTGGAACCATCACTGTCGAAATACCTACAAGTAAAACAACAAGTTAGCGAGGACGACTATGGCTTTGGACAACTGACTGAAACATAGAGGAAATGGGGAAAAATACTCTTTGGTGCAGCAATAGGGTAAATGAAGGGTGAAGGTAGTTTTGAGAAAAAAGATACCCATTGGGTGCGGGAGATAGTTCAGCAGGTTAACAGATAGGTTAGCCTGTAATAAATTTCCAACGGGTCATTTGGAGTGTGAGATGGCAGGTGACAATGAATGATAAATATGACTGAGTGACGTGGAGGGAGTCGATTGGGACTTTGACCATGGTGAAGGGACTTGCAACAGGGTGAAAGGACTGACAGAGTAATGAGATGTGATATTTATGGGAGAACATGGAAAATGATGTCATGGGGTGACAGGGTATGTCAGATCGTGGGAGGCGGTGGGAGTCTGAACCAATGGATTCTTGCCACGTAGAGGAAAAGGGGCTCACTATAAAACAATCCATTATGGAACCCCTCCCCTCCATTAAAAATAGATTGGTCAGGGGGGGTTGAAAACTATCATCAGTCATCCATCGATGTGCTTGCCTCTAGATTGTAGATCTGTGTGCGGTGTTTAAACAACATTTCAGACCCCCCCCCATTGTTAAAAGCATAATGGTCGAGGGTGTATGGAATTCAATATCAGCCGTTGATGAAAGCATTGGTGCCTCAACCATTCAGATGTGTGCCTTTGTTATCTCCGATTCCAGACCCCCCCGCCCTCCCCACCGTTAAAGGTAGAATAGTCGGGGGGTCCGAAAAAGCTTGTCAATCGTAGATTTGAGCGTCGACCTCTCAGTCGTTCATCTGTGCACTATTTTTAATCTGTGGGTCCGAAATCATATATGTTATGAAAACTTAGGATAAGTGTATTATGTGGGTTTTCCCAATCTTTCCCTGTTTTTATCACCATGGGGGTCAGACATAAAACCCTTAAACCTCAAAGATATGATTTAACATCGATCATCATGCTTGTTTTATTGATATAAAGAAGACTACCCTATGCTCTAACCTAATTACCTATGACATTTAGACCAAATTAAATTGTTGGACTAAGAAATTACTCTATCCTGGGGTTATTTGACCAAGATTAGGCAGTTTGGTCAAATTTATTCACTAGCTAACCTAAATCGGCTGGCTAAGATTAAACAGTTTAGCCAAGCTTATTCACTACTCCTATCAACATCAATTTAAAAGGACTTGGCCATGCTTGAACTGTATGGACCAAATCATTGTTATTGCATGGGGCTCTATTGAATTTCTTTTATGCCCTCTTTNCCCCCCCCCATTGTTAAAAGCATAATGGTCGAGGGTGTATGGAATTCAATATCAGCCGTTGATGAAAGCATTGGTGCCTCAACCATTCAGATGTGTGCCTTTGTTATCTCCGATTCCAGACCCCCCCGCCCTCCCCACCGTTAAAGGTAGAATAGTCGGGGGGTCCGAAAAAGCTTGTCAATCGTAGATTTGAGCGTCGACCTCTCAGTCGTTCATCTGTGCACTATTTTTAATCTGTGGGTCCGAAATCATATATGTTATGAAAACTTAGGATAAGTGTATTATGTGGGTTTTCCCAATCTTTCCCTGTTTTTATCACCATGGGGGTCAGACATAAAACCCTTAAACCTCAAAGATATGATTTAACATCGATCATCATGCTTGTTTTATTGATATAAAGAAGACTACCCTATGCTCTAACCTAATTACCTATGACATTTAGACCAAATTAAATTGTTGGACTAAGAAATTACTCTATCCTGGGGTTATTTGACCAAGATTAGGCAGTTTGGTCAAATTTATTCACTAGCTAACCTAAATCGGCTGGCTAAGATTAAACAGTTTAGCCAAGCTTATTCACTACTCCTATCAACATCAATTTAAAAGGACTTGGCCATGCTTGAACTGTATGGACCAAATCATTGTTATTGCATGGGGCTCTATTGAATTTCTTTTATGCCCTCTTTTATTCTTTTTCTTTCTTTTCTTTTTCTATTTCTTTTTCATTTCTTTTTCTTTTTCTATTTCTTTTTCATTTCTTTTTCTTTTTCTTTTCTTTTTCATTTCTTTTCTTTTCCTCAAATTATTTGCAGAATGGAAAATCATTTGACAAACAAAAACACTAAAGAGACAAAATTCTAGTCACCAGTTGATCCTATAAATTATAGGGTTATAACAGTGGTTGCACCTGGGGATGGTACTCTCCTTGTGAAGTGCCAAGAACCTTGTTTCCTGATGTTCTGAAAAACATTCTCCATAGTTTCCTTTGTTGCTTGATTGGTTTTACTTTTGAAAATTGGAAGACAATGTTCAGTGTCTTAGGGCCTTCTCTGTGGGCTTCAACCATTTGATCAAAGTTATTTACTCAAAAACTTAAAAAACAAATGAAATGGTTTGTACAATGGAAAGGTGTGACTGAAAGTCCCTACTAAGGAGGTGAATAGTGCTTTAGCATTCTACCATTTACAAGTCCTCCTGGCAGATTGGTCCCATCGGTGTTGTTGAGAAAGAAGGCATTATTTCCTCTGAACGCTTGAATTATGAAAGGTCCCTTCCATAAACTGTCGACTTTACCATGCTTTCCCTTATCTTCATTTCAGGCATCCCATCTCAGAACCAAATTGCCTAGCTCTAAGTCATGTTCTTTAGTTCTTTTGTCAAAGTTGTTTTTAATGCTCTCTTGGACAACTTGAGTTTTTTTATATACATCTTCTTTGGATTGCTGCAAGTGGATCACCTTGGTTATCCTTCTTTGGGAGTCATTCGGTTCGGCTTGCATCTCTTGCAACAATTTCATGCATGGAACCCCTAAGGAAGTGGGAAAGACTACTTCAGTGCCATAAACCAACTGATATGGTGACATACCAATTGACCTATTGGTGGTCAGTCTTTTGGCCCACAGTGCGAAAATCATCTTGTTATGTCAGGAATTTTTGTTTTCTTGCAATGTATTCTTAATAATGTTCACCAGGGTTTTATTGGATGACTTTGCCAATGCATTTCCCTGAGGATAATAAGTTGTGGAACGTTCCAAACCAATATGATACTGGTTGAAAAAATCTATGAGCTTCTTGGATCGAAAAGCAACTGCATTGTCAGTTATAATCTTTCTAGGACACCCAAAACGAGACAATATATTATTTTCTAGAAATTTAACAATGACAGAATCAGTAGCTTGCCTGCTTGGTACAACTTCAATCCATTTTGTGAAATAGTCCGTAGCAGTAAGAATCCAACTATGTTGGCCCGAATATGGAGGTTGTATTTCTCCGATAAGGTATAATCCACATTGCTAGAAAGGAGCTTCAACAGAGTTTGGTTTCAGGGGAAAAGGAAGAAGCTTCTTTTTTCCCTCGAACACCTAACATTTATGACATGAAGTCACTTTCTGATGCACATCAACGAATATAGTAGGCCAATAGAACCCAGCTTTGAGAATTTTATTAGTTGTGGTCTTCCAACTTAGATCACCACCTCAATCTCCTGCATGAGAATCCTACAATACTTTGTTAGCTTCATCCTTTAACAAACAATTTAACAAAATACCTCCAGGATCCTTCCAATATAGATTGCCTTCCAAAATGAAAAATTTTAATGATTTCAATTTCAAAAACCTATATTTAGTTTTGGTTAGACTAGGGGAGCGTGTAAGTTATGAAAAACAAATATCAGGTCTACGTACCATGGAGAGTTCAGAAATACCTCTTTCACACTTGGAGTCGCCTGCTCTCCCTGTTCATCTATTGCAACTAAGAAATTAATATCAAGAGCATGGAAATTAGACTTAGCCATTAACTTCGCTAGACCTTGACCTTTAATTAGTTTAGTAGGCTTAATATCTATGTCATACTCCAAAATGATAGCAATCCATTTTCCTCTTCGACCATCTAGATTGTCCTAGGTTAAAATGTCCTTTACTACTGCGTTCAGAACATATGTGATGGTGTGGGAATGGAGAATATATACTCTAAAATCCTTTATGGATTTTACTAGGGAAAAATCTTGTTTCTCCATTATTTTATAATTCAAGGAAGCATCTCTTAAAGATTTACTAAAAAAGGCTATGGGTTGTTCATACCCTTCGCTAATTTTCTGTAGTAATATTGCTGCAATGGTATGTTCAAAAGCGAAAAAAAAAGGTAAAAATCCTTGGTGAAGTCAGGAATAATCTAGACTGGAGCCTATGTGAGTGCATGTTTAACTTGTTCAAAAGACTGTTTGGATTCAGAGTCCCATTTTATTTTTGTGTCCTTTTTTAACATGTTGGTGATGTTCTTGAGAAGCTCAGCCAGGTTAGGTATGGATCTTCTTAGAAAGTTTATTTTTCCGATGAAAGATTGTAGCTCTTTAATATTCCTTGGGTGTTCTAGTTTCTGAATGGATTCTATTCTGCTGGGATCTATATTAATACGATCCTTAGATATTATGTGCCCCAACAATTTACCTTCCTCTAATCCGAAAAGGCTTTTCTTAGGATTCAGAGAAATCCCAAATTTCCTACATTTCTCAAACACTCGTCCGTGATGTCTTAAGTGCTTGTCATCGGATTGGGAATAAACAGTTATATCATCCAGATAAATGAAAATAAATTTTCCATGTTCTTATACAAAAGAGATGTCCATCACACTTTGGAAAGTGGCCCCAACATTCATCAACCTGAAAGGCTTTTTCACGTACATGAAAGTACCCCAAGGTGTCATGAAGGTTGTTTTCTCTTGGTCATCTGGGTGAACGAGAACTTGGTTATAGCCTGAGAAACCATCCAGTAAGGTGATTCGAATGGATCCAACTACCTTTTGTAATATGTGGTCCATTTTTGGTAAGGGGTAGTTGTCTTTTAGAGAAACCTTATTCAGGTTTCAGAAATCAATACAAAGCCTGATTTTCCCAGAATTCTTTCGGGTTGGGACTAGATTTGAAACCCATTTGGAAAATCGTAATGGAACTATGATTTTAGCATCATACATCTTTTTGATTTCTTTTTCTATCATGGGAAGTAACTTGGGATTGATTCTCCTAAGTTTCTGTCTAAAACGTTTTTGATATATTTTATCGGGATCCTATGTTGTATGATGCTTGTGTCATAAGACTTCAAATCTTCATAACACCAAGTAGACACATCATAATATTCCTTGAAAAGTTCAATGTATTTGAGTTTCTTCTCAGGGGGTAAGGATTTGGAAAGTTTTACTATCCTGGGTTTCTCGTCTACCCCTATGTTAACGTCTTCAACCTCTTTCCCACTGGATTCAATTTTAGGGTTTTTAGCTACATCATTAAAATCAAATAAGTATTCTAACGAAACTAAACCCCTAGGAAGAACATTACTCTTTAAATGCAAAACATTAAACTCTATTCTTCACCTAACTCTTCTGAATCTACTTTATTTACACTATAATTTCCAATATTGGATTTATTCACATTTTCATCATCATTTTCTAAGTCTATGTTTGTACACCTGAAATCGTTTTTACATTGTAGAAAATATTCAATTTGGTCATCGTTCCCAAATACCTGCCAATATTTGATGTTGTCTGGGACAGTCGGTCTACACTTCACCTCCATCGTGTATGGGCGAGTGGAACAAAAGGGTATCTTGCATGTAGCTGCTAACATAGCTAACCCATCTACTAAAATATTTTGTCCCCTGGACATCACCTTCAAATCAACTTCAGTGAAACACTTAAGGGAATCCAAAATAACATTCCTATAAGCTCTAAGATGGGGATGTTTTGCTGCATACTCACCTTTAATTTCTTTGATAATTAATTCAGAATCGCTTCTTACAGTTATATTTTTGGTACCAACCTTCTTTAGTAGTTTCAAGCCGATCATAAAAGCTTCATACTCGGCTATGTTGTTAGTGCATTGAAAATTCAGTTTGTAAGAATGTTTTTCCAAATACCTGGATTTGTGATTGTGCAACCAAACACCTGCTCTAGCCCCTTCTTTGCTTACAGCTCCATCGAAGTCCATGCTCCAGAAATCTGCTGGAAATTCTTCACTTCTCAAATTTTTCTTTCTTTCTGCCTCAGTGATTTCTTGGCCTTCTTTCAAATCAAATGTATCTTCTTCCAGCTGAGCGATTTGTTCTCCCATATCACCGTCGTTATATAGGATGAAGGAATATAGGTCATAATGTGAAGAGTACAGAGGATAGTTATGTGTCTTTTCTTGGCTGCTAACCATATATTTCATCAACATCTCTTTGTACACTATTCTTTGTTGTCCGAATACTGGTATGGTGGCATACGACATATCCAACTGCAAAGTACCTTTCAACTTGCCCCCCCAAGACCTAGACAACAACATACCATATTTCGAGGGAATGTCTGTGACCACAACATCCATAACCATGCTTTTTGCCAGAATCTGAACTAGAGTGATACATAAGTCCTTGGTCAACCCGATACATCTGACTTTGCTGGAGTCAAAAGAGTGTAAGTCCTTGTAAGGTCTGGTGACCTCGAGTCCCAGTTTTTCGATCACTACTTTCGGGATCAGGTTATGGGATGCACCCGAATCTAACATAGCATTATACAGAATCAGGTTGTGTATATTAAGGCTGATGTAAAAAGGAGCGAAAACACCATTGTCAGTCTGACCATCAACTTCAGGGCCAAACAGGAGTTCAAGTTGATCATCAGTGAGATTTACCATGTCTGAATGATTCGTCGATCTAACGATTAAGGCCTTTATGCCTATATTAGGTTCAATGCTCAGTGCTTTAGTCACCTACGATCGGTAAGTGTCCTTACTCATCAAATCGAAAAGGGGAATGGGAATTTTAACTTTGGCTAATTACCCTTTGAGGCTAAAAGGAGTAGGTGCTCTACTTTGGCTCAACAATTCTGATTTGTCTACCATAGTCTTCTAGGCAGAGGTATTTTGTGGGTTGGTTGATGAAACGTCAGTCTACGTTGATCTTTGTAAAATGGTAAGGTTTCTTTTTTCTAGGGCTTCAACATTACCTTTCTCAGGGACCTTCTTGGTAGAAGACTTAGGGGCTTTCTTGGTTTCGACTGTTTTCTTAGTTTCGGTTACCTTTTTTGGTGAATTTCCGTCTGTATTTTTACTTCGCAGATTGTACTGCCTATGTACCTCCATAATGGAATTTTCAAATGCCTACTTTTTAGTCTCTTTAGCTTCTTCACTCACTTGCATTTGAGAAAGAAGGAGAATTTCTTGCTCTTCCTGAGTGAGGAAAATGTCTTCGTTATCGTGAATTGCCATGAGGTTTATGTGTGTGTCCTCTTATTCTTTGATTATATCCTCACCTTCATCGGCATCATTTTCCTCTAGAGGTGGTCTGATCTATTGATTAGGACCCCTCTGTTCTCTTTGATCCCTATGATCTCTCTGCCTGATTTGAGGAGGATTTCTTCTGAAGTTAGGATTCTGAATTTGAGGAGTTGGCTGGTTTTCTCTAGGAGGGTTTCTTTCAGATACAATAAGTCTCTCCATAATCCTTTCCATTGATCTAGCTAAGGAATCCAATTTGGAATAAGAAGAAGATGTGGAAGGTTCCTCTTTAATTGTGACTCTTCTTTCTGTCCTCTATCGTGCCCTATTAGCCAACAGGTTGGCCTCTACACTTATTGCTTTTCTGCATGTCTTTCAGGGTGGTGGAGTTTCTTTCTCTTAATTGATAAGACATATCAGCGTCGAAACCATCGGGGAATTTAATCAACACCAAATCTTGTGGAGGTTTAATATCGGCTGGAATCACATTGTACAAATTGTTGAAGCGGGTGTAGTAGTCTTGTACTGTCTCACCTTGATTCCTTCTGATGTTTTCATATTCTAACAAGATCTGGAGAGGATTTTTCTTTGCCTCCCATCTGCCCAGAAAAATTCTTTGAAATGCTGTAAGGTTGAGAACTGAGGCAACACGTAATACTTTGTACCATTTCTTAACGTCACCGATCAAACTCTGCGCAAATAGTCTCATTTGAACATCAACTTCATGTACTTCCTGTAGGTCAAAATAGTCATTCATTTTATCAATGTGTTGTTGTGCATTCAAGGGTTCTATACCATCGAACTATGGAAGTCTCATTTGATAATCCTGGGGCATAGTGTGTGGAGGTGTGACCAACACCAAGGGAGCATATCTGGTTGCCATGATAGGTGGAGGAGGTGGGACAACAACCTGGATGATAGGTGGGGTGATGGCAGGAAATGGGGAGGATGAGGGAATAGCTAGAACAAAATGAACGATTTGAGGTTTTACAGTGGGAGATAGTACTTCAGGGGTCCGGGGTTACAGGATGGCTAGATCTAAAATGGTTTTAGTCACAAATCCATCATATTTCGATCTAAACAGACTTTGTTCAAAGATTCTGTCGAAGTCGAGATCTTGTAGGGAAACAAGTTCCTCTGGAAGAGAAGGGGACTATGACTCCATGAACCTTCCACAATGGTCTTTTTTTTGAGTAACTGTTCTGGATTATCAGTTGCTATTGCAGGTTCTGGGTCTAGGTGGGATCGAGTATAAGCTCTTTTAGGAGCCAGATTTTTTTTTTTTAATTTTTATATATATATATTTTAGTTTTATGAGTCCGAAATTAATATGTACAAGCTTTTAACAACCTATAAACATTATTTCTTTCTCATATTTACAATCTGTTTCAGAAACAAAGTTTTCTTCTAGGAAAAAGAAAACCTGGGGTTGAAAGTTTGTTCAGTTCCCCAGTATGGTCGCCACTATGTTATCGCTCTGTAAATTCCTAGAGGTTGTCAGAGTAGAAGAGATTTACAAGAGGTAACTTTATCCAACCACTTCGAAACTGGAATCTAGCCCTACCATTTTTAGACAGGGATCTCTTTGTATGATTTACCTATGTTTTAACTTTAATATATTAGGCTAGTTAAACGAAATAAGATTGAAAAGGTTTCTTATTGTTTTTGTTAAGTTGGATGAAAATATTTTACGCTTCCATTGCGCTATGGTGTCTGTATTATAAAGATAGAAATCTAAACAGAAAATAAATATTCTTTTTAGAGGGAAAGATAATCCATTCAGTGGATTCTTTAGCAATAAAGTGATGAATGGAAGAAAATATGAGAATATCAATTAAAGCAAACAAGCATTTAAGAATTTCTTCACTATAATATCAGAAAGAAAAACATAAATATCTTTCAAATCCGAAATAGGGTATACAAAGATAAATCTTGCAACATGCGTTAATTTTAAAAGACTAGATTAGAAAACAATAAGACAACTCAGCGAGAAGAACATTTAACATAGAAAAGAAAACATCACCAATGAATAACACACAGGAATATTGTGAAACTTCTCTTTATATTACTGGAAGATCTCTTGATAAAAATTACAGTCCTTTTAGCTTGTAGGGCGTAAAGATCAACCCTCAGTACTTCAAAGTTTGAAGTATTTATAATCAAAATTACATACGATCCTATCATTAAAAATCAGGACATGGCAAATCTAAATTTAACTAACTAACTTAACAAGATACAAAAATTTAGGAAACTATTTGATGATGTGTTGAAACTTCATGTTGATTTCTGGAGTGAACTGTTGGTGCGGCCTCTTCACGACCTCGTCTGACTAGGTAGCTGACTAGGTTTGGACACATCATCACCTACCTGATCAGATTGCATAACTATTCCCATTGAAGGTTACTGGGAACACTGACTTTGAGCAATCTTCAGTATACTTCATTCATCTCCGTATATTTGTAAAAAGTTGTCTTGATGATGAAAATGTACTAGATCTCATGCTGTATGCTAATGTCTGACTGGAAAGCTTCTATAAATTCCTTACCTGTGATACTGCGCTATATTCTCGAGAACTTCCAACTATCTTTAGCCACACTGGCTAGCTTCTTTTTATAATCAAACGGTGTCATTAACTTTTCATTTATGACCCTTAAACCAAGGAGGCCTTTCTTCTACAGAGCTTCAATTTTGCCGAAAAACCTTTGCACTCCTATGTCCATAGCTTGAACCTTTTCCTCCAATTGTATCATCAATCCTCTCTTGGTCAGGACCCTCTTGACCTCGAGGATTGTTTCTGTCCAATCTTCAATTTTCAACTCCTCTAACGCTTCTCTAGTTTTTGAATTCATGAATTTAATGATCTCAGTGGATTCTGCGGGAATCTCTCCTAATTCTCCTCTTATCTTTTCAATTGCTTGCTTGCTTCTTTGCACCAGTTCGTTCTGCTCGAACATGATTTGTACCATAGGCCATATTTCATTTATGGATTTGGTGATATCCATCTAGACATTTTCCTTCACCTCAACAAGTGTTTTGCCTACCACTATTTTCTTTTGAAGTTGTTGCAATTCTTGCTTGACCTTGTCTGATGTCTGTTTCTCCTTGGAGTAGTTGTTTTGGTAAGAACACTTGAGTTCCTAAAGGTTCTCAACCTCCTTTTTAAGTCTGCTAATCTTTGACTCTTGCAATTTCATCTCTTCCATGGATTTTACCAGTTCTATTGTCTTCTCCAAAGCTATCAGTGGAGTTGCTAAGTGAATTTCTACTGCAGATGATGTGCTTACTCCTATGAGTGGAACTACGCTCAATGGAGTGACATCCATCAGATTTGATTGTTCCTTCTCTTTCAATATTTTTTCCAATTCTTCTTCCATATCCTTCAACTATGCATTCTTCTCCATCATCAACTTGAGCATCTCATCCTTTTCCCCTTCTGTCTCAGCTATCTCCTTTGCCTCTGAATCTTCTGTTGGTGGCAGTTTCAACTGTTTCCTCTGAGATGCTATATCGAAATTCTTCTTTTTAGGCATCTCCTCTATTGCTTTCACATTCGAGGGATCATAGTCGATCTTAAGGACCAGTTCTTCAAATGTCTTAATTTTGTTATCCTTTGCAAATGATGATATCTTTTCTAATTTCAGTTGTGTCTGGACATTGCTCAGAGATACCTGTAACTTAGAGGCAACAGTAGAAGAATTTTCCAACGTGGAGAAAACCATTTCTCCAGATTGCTTGTGTAGATCCATTTGATCAGCAAGATGCACATCTTTAGTCTGAAATTCGAATGTTTCCCTTTTGTAATCGGTGATTACTTTTGGGTATGGCACCTATGCTTGCAGAAACTCCCTGTGCATTCTACCCTTCTCAGTATCGAATGCACACAACAATTTGTGTTGTGCATTTGATGTTTGCTTCCAGAACTGAGCATAAGTACTGATGTTTAGTGTCTGATTTTTCTTTTTGATCATATTGTACTTCTCAAACACACTCAAATTTGGTGCTATTTTGCTTGGATGGTTGGCTGGTGGAGCATCTGTGGGTTTCTTAGAAAAAAATGTAGACATGATATGTTTGTTGCTTGTGCCAAGAAGTGATCGATCATCCTTCATAGTTGTAGCGGATTGGCTTCCCTTTTCACCAGTCGTGCCAGGTGCATGACTGGTTTTTGGCCTTTTGGTGTGCAATTGGAAATCTTCAAGCGAGACTTTAGTGATGGAAGGTTAGGTATCCTTCCTGGGTCTTTTCTCCTTGGGAATCTATGGTGTAGTCATCTGTGAGACAGTGAGCGAAGGGTCCTGCTGTTCTATTTCAACCAGAGTGTTCGGCTCCCATTCTGTTTGATTAGAAAATATTTCTATCTCAGGCTTGGGTTTATGAACATATCGAATTTTTTTATTTTTAATCCTCATCTCTAAAATTATCCCGCATGGGTCATAGTACCATATGAAACTGACCTGCAACTTCATTTCTTTTAGCAATATGTCTGCTTCCTCTCCAACACCTCAGCTATTGTAGATGAAAGATCCTATTTTCCCTTTGATTCTAAGTTGTTGCTTCTTTTTCAGAGACACAAAATGTATGTCATCTGAGTTAATCATTTTCCTTATGTACTTCAAAGAAAATATCCTAATGGGTAGGTACTTGGGAAGTTTTTATGGAGCCATCTCGCATCCATAAACTTTGATCTCAGTGTGGTTTTGGTAAAGATACCAATTGCCAGTTTTAGCAAGATCTGAGAGGTGTAAGATCCTTTGAATCTCCTCATTTATTCTTGGTTTGGATCTTCCTCTAAGCATGCTCACCACTGGATGGTAAAACTACTCGATAAATTGTTTGAAACTGAATTCTGTAGAATTTTGCCTGAGTAGTGAGGTCCAAGTTGTTACCGCTTGCGGCCTTCCGTCTTTGTCCATCTTTTGCATTGAGAAGGAGAATTTGTCTGCTTGAAATAAGGTGAACATGTAAGACAGTATTGAGGAATATCGGAACATGCCCTCTGTGGAGAAATTCGATTGTTCATGAATATTATCCGCCAGGAAAGTGTTGTATTAGAACTGAGTGGTGGGTCTCTCATCAGTGGAGAAAATGGACATGAAACCAAATATGGGTTCATCTACCCATTGATCCAAAAAATACCCCAACAGATCATAGAGCGACGATATGACCTGGTTTCCCTTCACTGAGAAAAGGGAGGAAGGACATGGGGGATTTTTCTTGGGGAGCTGAGCGGCTTGTGGGAGAAAAAGCTCGAAAATATGAGCTCTTTGGGGGAATGATAGTTTCTGGTATAGTTCTGTGATGACTTCAAGGTTGAAAGGGGATGTGGATTCAACTCTAGGTATCTGCATCATCTGATCAGTGGCTTCAAGTGTAATAAAAAATAGATTCTCTCCCGATGAAGATACTATGACTCTCTGGTTGGGAATGTAGTGGGATTGGAATTTGAGGGTGAATTCAAGGAAATGGTGAACCTAGGGGAAAAGACACAGGGGAAGGTTTGATTCCCAGAGTCCAATTTCATCACTCTAGTCCAATAAAATGTCCTTTAGCCATGGTTGTAAATCTGCGAAGTCGAATTCACATATGGTATCTATAATTAAATGATCTTTATCAACCAAATGAATCCTGTTGAGATCGACAGGAGGTGGGAGGAAAGGATTTTCCTCGGCTTCTGCTTTCTTTAAGTTTGACACCATAATTGTCGAAATACCTACAATTAAAACAAAAAGTTAGCGGGGATGATTGTGGCTTTGGACAACTGGTTGAAACAGAGAGGAAACGGGGAAAAATACTCTCTGGTGTGGCAACAGGGTGAATGATGGGGGAATGAAGGGTGAAGGTAGTTTTGATCAAACGGATACCCATTGGGTGCGGGAGATAGCTCAACAAGTTAACGGATAGGTTAGCCTATAATAAATTGCCAACAGGTCATTTGGAGAGTGAGATGGCAGGTGACAATGAATGACAAATATGACTGAGTGACGTGGAGGGAGTCGATTGGGACTTTGACCATGGTGAAGGGACTTGTAACTGGGTGAAAGGACTGATAGAGTAATGCGATGTGATCTTTAGGGGAGAACATGGAAAAATATGTCATGGGGTGATAGGGTATGTCAGACCCTGGGAGGCGGTGGGAGTCTAAACCAATGGATTCCTGCCATGTAGAGGAAAAGGGGCCTACCAGAAAACAATCCATTCTAGACCCCCCCCTCCATTAAAAATAGATCGATCGGGGGGGTCCAGAAGCTACCATCAGTCATCCATCGACGTGCTTGCCTCTAGACCGGAGATCTGTGCGCGGTGTTTAAACAACATTCTGGACACCCCCCCCCACACCATTAAAATAAGAATGGTCGGGGGG